>ML417442.1:353-25752 GCA_005239525.1 Nicotiana knightiana | reverse complement strand
AAGGGGAGCATGGAAAGCAAATAAAAGGCTCAAGTATACCTCCACACATAGTACACATAAACAACATGACTCATACACAGTTAAGGTCCAAATTCAGGTTCAGATCCTAAGCATGGTATCTAAGTGATAACACAAAGACAGATTTATTGCATAACTTAGAGAGGAAGTCTTAATCAGGCTTACCTACTGGTTTTAAACATGCTGATAGTTGAACACTAATCACAAAGGAAAGTTCTGGTTTTATTTCTTTATAGCTGATTACCTAAGACTTGCCTAGGCATGTAGCAGTTATGATGCATATGCAATTGCTAAAACAGGATCTCTAAATGCACATAGAATCACAACATTATGCACAGTTTCAGGAATAACATAGGTGACAGATTTTAATCATTGTTTACCTAGAACAGGATCTATATGTGTATAGCATGATGAGACATGATTGCAGTTTTTGTTACCATTATTTATTCTAGGACAAGACTTCTAAACGAAGCTTCAAGACACGTTTACAAGGCAGAACCACATAATAGAAATTTATTTTGTTGGTATTATTTACCCTATAGAAAGGATTTCAAAGTGATGATGAGATGCTGAAAACAATACATATAAATCCTAAATAGCATGATATCTAATGCATGACATGCTTGGCATGATGTACCTTAACATCGTTGCTATTTCGCATAGAGAGAGTAAACCCAGGAAGCATGATTTCTACCCTTGATTACACTACATCTGCATATTATCCACCCCTTTTCACTATCAAACCCTAGAGTTGTTTACAATTAATTATTACAGACCATGGGATATGTATTACACAACTGAAATAGAAGAAAATAAGAAGTTAACTATAGGGAGCCTACAGAATAGGCCCAAATCTCCATGTCCTCAATGCCAAGTAATGTTTCACAACCTTTTCATAATCCGGGTGTGTCAGAGTTCCCTAAGGACCTCAAAGGATCCCGGGCAGTACTCACACCCAGATTTCATAGCCAAGATAGAGTAAGTGCAGTATGGAATGGCCAGCCTTTGTGTGTCAAAGTTCAGAGGGAGCTCAAGGGTCCCAAGGCAATGTTCACACAGAGGGGGGCAGAACTTAGTGATCTAAGAGTAGAGTGAGAGTGCTCGACATAGTTTTGAAAAGGTTAAGTAAGAAAACAATTTTGAAAAGGGTAAGTAAGAAAACAATTTTGAAGAGGGAAACTTGATTGAAATAGTTTTATAATAAAGAAGTTTAACCACTAAAAGGGCAGGAATACCAACAAGTTCAACATCACACAAAGGACCAGGAATAGTCCAACAATCACAAGCAGGGGTAACGGGATTTGAGGGACAAATACAGAGTATGTGAGGGCAAACATGTAGCAGGCAATACACAATCAGAAGTTCCTAAGGATTCAGGGGATTGGGGGATACAGTAGGGTATAGGATTATACTAACATAACAGGACCAAATAGTTCAAGACAATAGGATTTACCCTAATCAAACTAATGTACCAAACATAGGCATGAAGATTCACATAGAACATGTATCAAGTACATAAAGACATGCTGGTTATGACAAATAGTGTATAACTTATCATGTGAATGGAGTTCAGGATCCTAGTTACATTTTGAACAACAAAATAATAAGTAAAAGCAAATTAGAAACACAATGAATTGCAACAGTAGTAGAAACATGTTGGTTCGAGAACTGAAATCTGAATTAGAACATACTAGTGAAGTGAAGAAAGTAGTAACACAAAGCAGAAGATAGAAGATGCACAGTAGTTAGCCTTGGCTTGCAGCCGGCTAACTTAGAGTAGTAGAAAATAGAAGTGAGAATAGAGAGAGTATCAAGTTTTAGTTGTGTGTGAGAGAGAGAGAGAGAGAGTTGAACAGTGTTGTTCGTGTCTTGTGCCAATGAGAGAGTAGGGTATATATAGTTTTGAAAATAGGCAGAAAATAAGGTAACAAATAAAGGTTTAGCATAATTATGGAAGTAATCACAATTAGAATCCAATTAATACAAGTACTCCCTTTAGTCAAGGAGTCACAGCTCAAACGGATACCAACAGGGATAATCAAAGAAAGAAAATCAGTTGAGAAAGACTGATTTTACCATATAAGGGGTAGTAAAAGTATAGAGCATATGATTGAGTTTAAGTACAAAATATACAAATTAAGAAAAGTATATAAGAATTAGTTTGACGGCAGGTTTATTCACAAAAAATAAGGCAGGACAAGTTTAATTATGGAAATTAGTAAGAGAGTCCTCGAATGAGGTTCTAATCACGGGGAATCATTACCAATTAAGGAAAATATCACACAGTAAGGAAATACTCGAAATCAGGCAGTCAACATTATGCAAAATCAGAGAAGTATCAATCATAGAGATTCAGGGATTCACAAATAGAAAACGATACTGATTTAGGAGGAATTGGCACAAGCTTATGAGAACAGACAGAATAAACTCACAAATAAACGAAAATCAGAAACCCTAACAAGCAAACATTGGGAGAAATCACATGAATCAGGGATTCACATAGAGCATGGTCTTAAATTAACAAAATAAATGTAATACATGCATGAGAAGTGAAGATTCAGCAACATTGATGAACAACAATCGAGTGAATCACATATTAGGTAGGAATAATTGCAATCAGAAACCCTAACAAGCAAACATAGGGTAAAAATTACAGAATCACAGTATTCATGAGAAAACAGTACACATCATCCGAAACAACTCAGAATCCTAGGATTAGAACTAAGGAAATTAGGGTTTTTAACAGAATAACTTGAATAAGGAGAAAGCTTAAACAAATGTTTTAAACATAGAGACTCACAGATTAATACAAAAATCAGAAGAAAGAAGCGTTTTTGAAAAGGTGTTTAAGAACCCTAGTTCGAAGATGAAGAGTCGTTGTGAGATAATCGAAAAACCTTTAAGGGAAATATCAAGATAACTCTGGATATACCCAGAAATATCACATATTTAAGAAAATCGAGAGTTTAGTAGTTAGGATTTCAAAGAGAACCCAGAGAGAAGGAGAAGTAACTCAAAATCACCGGTGTTAACCGGAAAGCGGTAAAAATCTTACTCGGACGGCCATGGATGGCCGAAAAATGGCATGAGAAACCATGGGAGGTAAGTGAACCGCCTCTGGTTCACTGGAAGGCCTCAAAACGATGACACATGTTCAAGGGGGAGCCATAAGGCTGATAGGTGGCGAGACCACCATGGATTCCGACAGGGAGACGGTCGGAGAAGGGAGGAAATTGGCCTAACAGGTGGAGCATTTTAGATAGATGAGAGAGATGTAACGGCGGAGTGAAGGAGAGAATGAGAGGGGGGAAGGGTAGTCTTTAGGGTTTATTTTAGGTAAGGGGGATCTGGACCGTTGATCAATTTTGATTAACGGTCATGATTAAGTTAAGGATTGGGTCGGGTAGGATAATGCATTGGGCCTGGGATATTTGGGCCATTTAATTGGGTTGGGGATCAGATTAATTTAGGATAAAAATTAAAATAAAGGTGGCTAGTTGTTAAATACCCAATTAAATTAACTAAAAATAATTTACAAAATAGCTGATAATTGTAAAAAAATGCAATTCATGCTTAGAAAATAAATTAAAATGATTACTTAGTATTTAAAAATAATAATGGTCAATTGCTGGATAAAAATAGTATAAAACATATGATTAGACTATAATTGCAAAGTTATTGTAATCATAGCCAAAGAGTGCCAATTTGGCTAATTGTGAAATAATTTGGTCTTAGTAGGACCCTATATAATGAATTAAATCAAGAAATGCTTTTGAAATTGTTTGTAATTCAATTTTATAATTATTTATTGGAAATAAAAATGTTGGATAAATATAGGAAAATTATGAAAAAATATCAATTGCTATTAATGCATGATTTTGAAGTTATATATGCAATTTTGAAAAATTGAGTATCAACAGCTGCCCCTCTTTATCCGGGAAGGATGAAAGAGTTTTCGGGTAAAGATATGATGGCCAATTTTGACCGAGCGAAACGATTTCGAGAGATTTAGGTCGCACCCTGGCTTTTGAGTTGCCTACATATCCCCGGTTTTATAGGTTTCAGGTCGTATGTAGTTCAGAAGTCATTTGTGAAGTATACCGATGAAGTTTCTTACAAGAACAAACGCACCATTTGGGACTGATTGAATAAGAGGCTTACGGGGTGGTTAGGAGAACTGGAGCAGAACCGCTCCTGTCGGGATGACAGTTTGCTCGCCGGATTACCTGAAATAAATAATACAAGCATATATTGTTCGTAGTTTAAACATGACGAAAATTATCGTTGGACCATGAATGATGTCTTCGGACGGTTAAGGATGACGTCCTCAGACCATGACGTCCTGGGCTATGAATTGCTTGATGAAGGATTCGCAAGCCATGAAAATGATGTTCTCGGGCCATTAGGATGGTGCCTCCGAACCATGATGCCTTTGAATAATGATATGCAGAGGTTGAAAGAGATCCTCAGGCTATGACATGGTGTTCTCAGTCCATGAAAATGGTGCCTCTGAACGATGACGCCTTTGGATGAGTTGGCAATATTTCAGCCCATGCAAATGCAATAGAATGATGCTGAGGAGACAAAGCTTAGTCTTGAAAATAAAAAGGCAGAGCTTAGCCCGAAAGGAAAGCAAAGTAAATAGTACTTGAGACATCGGTTAGTCTTGAAAGGTAAATTGGTGGCAGAGCTTAGCCTCGGAAAGCAGAATGGTAGCCTTATGCAATGTAGATGGAGACAGTGCTTAGTCTCGGAAGGCAGAATGGTAGCTTTATGCAATGATGTAAACGGAGGTAGAGCTTAACCTCGGAAGACAGAATGGTAGCCTTATGCAACGATATAGATGGAGGTAGAGCTTAACCTCGGAAGGCAAAATGGTAGCCTTATGCAATGTAGATGGAGACAGTGCTTAGTCTCGGAAGGCAGAAAGGTAGCCTTATGCAAAATGTAGATGCAGATGGAGACATCGTTTAGTCTCGGAAAGCAAAAAGAAGACTTATGAAGAATGTAGACGGAGGTAGAGCTTAACCTCGGAAGGCAGAATGGTAGCCTTATGCAACGATGTAGATGGAGGTAGAGCTTAACCTCAGAAGGAAGAAAGGAAGCCTTATGCAAGAAATAAAATGACAGTAGGAATTCTTAGCTGGTGATGAATTGCGGCATTGTGATTATTGAGAGCATTGTGACTGCGGAGCATTGAGGCATGTGCGAACGTCGGCAAGTGTAGCAGTTTTGAGAGTCGTATTTTGGACAACGTTTGTCCCCTGGGCGGACAATTCGTTTAGGGATTTTGCAACCTTAATGCCTGAAACCAAAGAAAGATCGTGAGTTCTATAAATGGGGGGGGGGAGGGGATTAGTTCGTATCCCCGCTGGCTTTTCTTGACTTTATGGGCTCAATCTGATGATACTGTCTGTATTATTAAGGTAGAGTTTCTAAACAAAGTTGTTTAAAAAACAAACATGCATGATTTTGTAAAAGCATAATGCATAATTAAAAAATAATTTTGGGATGTACCGACGACCGTGACACGGCTGGGGACATTGCAACCTCTCCTGCTACGGAATTTTGAGGGTCCTCCTTAAAATTCTGCCCCAGTTTGATGGGTGAATGTCTCTGACTGTTGCTTGTGCAACGATTGGCTGATCTTGCTTCAGAATTTTGAGGGTCCTCCTCAAAATTCTGCCCCAGTTTCCAATTGCGGGGAAAAATGAAATTTTTATTGAATTGTGACCGAACCCATAGGGTTGCCTATGTATCCCCTCTTAAATGGGAATCAGGTCAGGCGTAGGTCATTTTACATCATTGAGAAAGCATAAATATTACACATAGTAGCGTTTGACTGCATCTGAATTGATTGGCTTTGGCCAGCCTTCTCAGTCCATTTCTGCGAGTATAAGTGCTCCTCCTGTCAGTAATCGGTGAACCATGTACTGAACCTGCCAGTTAGGAGAGAACTTCCCTTTTGCTTCGTCTTGATGTGGAAAGATCTTCTTCAGCACGAGTTGCCCTAGTGTGAACTGTCTAGGCTTGACTCTCTTGTTAAAGGCTCGGGTCATTCTGTTCTGATAGAGTTGACCATGATAGATTGCATTCATTCTCTTTCCATCTATGAGGGCTAGTTGCTCATAATGTCTCTTTACCCATTCTGCATCGCTGAGCTCAGCTTCTTGTATAATTCTTAGAGATGGAATCTCAACTTCGGCAGGAATAACAACCTCAGTACCATAAACTAGCATATAGGGAGTTGCCCCTGTTGAGGTGCGAACTGTGGTGCGATATCCCAATAAGGAAAATGATAACTTCTCGCACCACTGCTTGTGCCTTTCTATCATCTTTCTTAGTATCTTCTTGATGTTTTTGTTGGCAGCTTATACAGCTCCATTCATCTGAGGTTTGTAAGCTATGGAATTCTTTTGTTTGATCTTGAAAGCCTCACACATAGCTTTCATCAAGTCACTGTTGAGATTGGAACCATTGTCGGGGATGATTGACTCAGGAATCCCGAATCGACAAACAATACGGTTGCGGACAAAGTCTGCCATGACTTTCTTAGTCACTACTTTGTAGGATGTTGCTTCGACCCATTTGGTGAAATAGTCGATAGCTACCAGAATGAACCTGTGTCCGTTGGAGGCGGCATGCTCGATTGGTCCAATAACGTCCATTCCCCAGGCGGCGAACGACCATGGTGAGCTTGTTTGTTGATCACGCTCAACTATGTCTTGTAGAAGACTAAGCGGGCGTTGCAAATATAATCCTGGGGTATTATGCCCAGAGTCGATCCCACAGGGGATTTACGTATCAAGCAAGCTGTTAAAATACTACTCAGCTGTCACCTGATGTTATTTAAATTACTAATACTAAAGATTAAAACTAAAGATTAACTACGCTAAGGTATAAACAATTGTAATAAAAATCTAAGGTTATGGTTTCCCCCGCTGGTGAACTTACTTCTCGGATACTTCGTATAGCTTGATTAGTTATCTCTATCAATCATGAACACTCTATCTACCATAAATCTCTCTCAAGTAATTATGATAATTTACTAGACGCACTCTCTCAAGTTACGCTAGCTAGATTGCATTACAGTTCACTTAGATTGCACCCGAAGTATCGTTATCTCTAATCCAACCTCTAAACCCTCGGTTATGACTTTCGTCTATACTCTGGGAGTGGTGTTGTTCAAACAATTACCTAAATATGCACTCTCTCTCAAGTAGATACATAATAAATAGGCACAGCTAATTGAGGGCCCTTCAATCAACTACAACAAGAACGTAGTTGAACAAATAGAGTTTAATCAACCAATCAAAGCTATATTAATATCACAATAAGTTTATTCCCCAACGGGTTCCACACGAAATTAGCTAAACAAATTCATAAGAATAAAATCTAAAACAACTAGCATAATTAAACTACAAAGTAAGGAAGAAAATATGTACAAAGTGATGTTTTGCCTTGGATTCACTCTAAACTCGAATCTCTGTGTATCCCTGTGAATCTCCCTTTGTAGTTGTGTTTTAGGAGTCTATTTATAGGTTTAGGGTGAACCCTAACCGTGTAGGAGACTTCTATTTCAATTAGAAAACACTTAAACCCGTCAAAACTCGATTTCTGGCCGAACTGGGGACCTGGCGTTTGGACCCAAACGCCTGGCTAACGCCAGGCCAGGGCTGGCGTTTCAGCCCAAACGCCTGGCTAACGCCAGGGTGGGGCTGGCGTTTCAGCCCAAACGCCTGGCTAACGCCAGGCAGGGTCAGTGTGTTTGGCTCTGTCGCCCGGCTATCGCCCGGGTGTCTCTTTTCGCGTATTTTTCGACGTATTTGCATCTTTTTAGCTCCGTTTCCATCTCCACTTCACCTACACATGAAATAAACTCCATTAAGCACATAACAAGTGTATTTTTATCATTAATGCGCATAAAATGTAAGGTATATCACATGTTAAACTATGCAATTTAGTCTCGCATCATTTGTCAGAACAAAACCGTTCATATGCGGGCCACAGGTCCCAGCATGAATATCCTCTAGCATCTTGGATGCTTCCTTTGCGTCGACACAATGTAATAATCCCAAATTGGGAGTCCTCCTATATAGGATTCCTCCGCTGTGAAAGAAGTTGTTGGATAGTCTTCGAAGTACACTCCCCACGGCGTAATGAAATCCATTTTCTCAGCATCTTCCTCCTCCATCCAGATCTGATGATAACCAGCGAAACAATCCACGAATTATTGTAGTTCATGCTTGGCGCAATTTTCAATCATGATATGTATATTTGGCAAAGGGAAGTCATCTTTCGGACTAGACTGGTTGAGATCCCGGTAGTCGACACAGACTCTGACCTTCCCATGCTTCTTTGGTACTGGCACAATGTTGGCTAACCATGTCGGGTACTCAACTACCCTGAGAACCTTGGCGTTGATCTGCTTTGTGACTTCTTCTTTGATTTTCAAACTCATGTCGGGTTTGAACTTCCTGAGCTTTTATTTTATCGGTGGACACATTGGATTGGTTTGCAATTTGTGAGCCATAATAGACGTACTTAGACCAGTCATCGTCGTACGACCAGGCGAATATGTCCTCATACTCCTTTAGAAATTCTGCGTATTCTTTCTTTTCTGACGGAGACAAATTAATGTTGATTCGTGTTTCCTTGATGTTTTCTGAATCTCCCAGGTTGATGATTTCTGTATCGTCCAGGTTGGACTTAGGTCTGTTCTCAAAATTCTCAACTTCTTTGACAATCTCGTCAGGTATGTCATCTTTTTCTGAATCCACGTCTGTTTGCTGCGTTGTCTCGTTGCATGTCACAGTCATCGGTTCATCAATACATGTAATAGTAATGATATATAGGTAAAGTAAGGAGATAAAAATGATAACAATAAATATTGATTCATAAGAAAAATTTAAAAATACTTTTGATAAATTGAACAATTGTTTTGAACATTGAAGATCTTATTGAAGGAATTAAAATGCGAAAAAGGAAATCATTTTGTAAAGAAAAATAATGAATAGCGCTCGTTTTAGCCTTGCTACCCCGAGACTCATCGGGCTTTGGTTCTCCTGACAGTCCAATTCTTGAGGTACGTCCCTCTGCTCACAGCCTGTATGGAAGGGCCTTCCTCCCCCTCATCCTCGAGAATAACACTGCAGTCCATATCACTGTCCTATAAAAACAAGTTCCTCATTGCTACAAGTACTTCTTCTTCGTCTGATCCATAAATAACGTCGGCCTTTTGGAAGGTCTGCTCCAGATGCGGTATTGGTTTCTCCAAAGGGTAATAAGAACTGCGCCACGGTGGCGACCAATTTTTGAATTCTTCCCAAGTGTATTCGTATCCCAAACCGAAAGTGGTGTCGTGATTCTTGAGTTTGATAGGTTTGGAGATCTCCTGAAGGTTCTTTCCGAGCCCTTTACCTGGCTCGTACCCTCGCTAATTCATCATACTTGCGATCTTGCTATCCCACCATTTATCTTTGTTGATAGTGTTGACCCGTTCAATGTGGTGGTAAGTTTCTCCGCCTGGCTTCCTTCTTCCTTTAATCACTGGGATAGTCTGGCGACTGTAAATAGGGTTGCTACCGTCACCATGAATAATCAACTCTTGGTGTTTCCACTCGAACTTCACTGCCTGATTTAGCGTTGATGCTACGACCCCAGCAGCATGGATCCAGGGTCGTCCCAATAACAGATTGTAGGATGCTGGTACATCTATCACTTGGAAATACACCTCGAACCAGGTTGGCCCCACTTACAGGCATAGGCTGATCTCACCAATGGTGGACCTCTGAGATCCATCGAAGGCTTTCATGCTGATCGCTCCATCCTTTATCTCATGCAGCCCTTTACCCAATTTCTTGAGCGTTATCAGTGAACATATGTTAAGACTGGATCCCCCAACGATTAGGATTCTGGTGATGAAATAATCTTCGCATTGCACTATAATGTGCAATGCTTTGTTATTGGCCAACCCTTCAGGAGGCAGCTCGTCCTCATGGAAAGTGATATTGTGACTCTCCAACACTTGGCCCACCATATTAGCCCTTTCTCCACTAGTGATGTTGTTTGGCACATAGGCTTCGTTCAACACCTTCAATAAAGCATTCTTGTGCGTCTCGGAATTCTGCAGCAAAGAGAGGATGGATATTTGTGCTGGCGTTTTGTTCAGCTGTTCGATGACCGAATACTCCTTGGCATGTACTTTCCTCCAAAGGTCGTCCGTACATTTCTCGATAATGGGAGGCCGATTGGAAGCCTGCCTGTTGGATTCAGCCAGATGTTCAAGGGTATAGACTCTACCAGTTCTTGTCATACCCTACGCTGCAACAGCTTCTTCAGTCTTGACTTTGCCTTTCCTTCTCGCCTCGGCTGTATAGTCCCATGGTACAACATTTTTATAGAAGGGTGGCGTGGTCGACATCGCCACTGGAATTGGTGCGAGTATCCTTACTTAAAGTGGAACATTTGCCTTGGGTGGAAAGACTTCAACCTCAAATGGTGCGGGTGCATTTGCCGGAGACACAAACTCAACTTCAATCGATACTGGTGTCTTTACAGGTGATGTTGCTTCAAACTCAAGAGGCATGGACATATTTACCTCATCCTCCTCATACGGTTGAGTCTGGACTATGATCGGGTTGAGAGTGACTGCAGGTTTCTTTGTATCATCGCCTTCTGCAATCAACCAGATTGATCCCTCGGGGTCCCAATCAACTTCTATTTCAATCAAGTGGATGCCTCCACCCTTATGGTTCAGAAGAGGATTATTCCAGACATTTAGAGTGGATTCCCTTGCCACGATGAACTTGTTGTCAATCAGGGATTGTATCTTGTCCTTCAAAGAGTGGCATTCATCGATGGTGTGCCCCTTCATGCCGGAGTAGTATGCACAGAACTTGTTCAGGTTGACCCATTGAGAAGGACTCTCAGGGGTTGTAGCAGGGATAGGGGTGACATAACCAGCAGCTTTGAGCTTCTCATACAGCTGGTCGATGGGTTCAGTGATGGTGGTATACTGTTTTGGAGGTCTGCGATCAAAATTAGGACGAGGTCTAGGGAAGTTTTGACGGGCAGGGGGTGATTGGTAATGAGATGGTTGGGAATTGTAAGTGTGGTAGAGAGGAGTGGGTCGTGAGTATCTGGGTGAAGTAGGTTGATATATCAGTGGTGGAGGTGATTGATAAGTTGGTGGTGGAGGTGATTGATAAGTGGGTGGTGGAGCTTGGTATGAGGGTGAGAGTGCTTGGTAATTTGGGGTTGGTTGATATATGAGTGGAGGTGTTGGGTAAGTTTAGTATTTTGAGTGGGGATTTGGTTCTTTGTGCAACCATCACGGCTCCCGTGTCTCTTTTCTTAGACACACCATACCGCTTTTGATACCTTCTTCAATCCTTTCACCTAATTTGATAATGTCGGAGAACTTGTGGTTCTCAATCATCATCAACCATTCATAGTACTGCGGGTCCTGGGCCCGAACAAAGAACTTGTTCACCTGCTCCTCTTCTAAGGCGGGTATGACCTTGGCAGCTTCAGACATCCAACGAGTAGCGTACTCGCGAAATGTCTCCGTGGGCTTCTTTTTCAAATTCTGAATATAGAACACGTCTGGTGCGTTCTCTGTGTTGAACCTGAATCTGTCCATAAAGTCAGATGCCATGCTCACCCAATTCGACCATTTCTTGGGATCTTGGCTGATGTACCAAGGCAACGCATCTCCTTTAAAGCTCCTCATGAACAGCTTCATGTGGATACTTTCATCCTTCCCTACTCTAACCAGCTTGTCACAATAAGTTCTCAGAAGGACCCTGGGATCACCTGTACCATCAAACATTTCAAACTTAGGAGGTTTGTATCCCTCGGGCAGTTGGACATCGGGCTGTATGTAGAGGTCTTCATAGTTCAACCCTTCGACTCCCTTGATTCCCTCGACACCTTGAACCCGGCTGGTCAGCTTCCTAAGTTCCTCGGCCAAGTTCTTGATAAGCAGGTCCTTTTCGTCAGACTCAGGTGTGTATGTGATAGGGGGAGTGGAGTGTGGCATGGTCTCCACGTAGATGGGATTGTTATGGTGGCCTGTCGCATGAGTGTGGAAATGGTGTGATGATGAGATGCGGGATGATTTTGCTGCTTTGGGATGTTTTGAGGAGGTGTAGGATTCTGGATGTTGACGTCTGGGATGTTGAGGGAGAATGACAGGTTTGCCAGATTTCGAACTTGATTAAGCTCTTCTTGAAACTTTGAAAACTTCCGTTCTAGCTGCAACACAGTTTCATTATGAATCTGAATACCCTGGCCATCGGTGGCCTCTACTCGCTCAACCACATTCTCATTTCTGTTGTTGCTTGAATCTTCCATTTTCTTTTTGCCTTTGTTCTTGCCTTTGGGAGGACTAAGAGGAGGAGTGGGTGGAGGGCCCCTGGATCTTTTAAGATAGGATGATGATGCCAGAGTGCACGAACTAACCATTGGGGAGGGGAATAAATAAATAAAGAAAGAGGAAAACAAAAACAAAAGGTAGCCAAGTTAGTGAGGATTATGAAAAGTATTGCGGTATTTAAACACATAGTGCGGGAATGTAAAGCGCGTCCTAATTTGGGGACCTCTTTTGTGCCCGAGGTAGGCCTAGCGACAAATTGATTTGGAGAACTTAAGATGCTAAATGCCTCATTTTATTGATAAGAAAATAGACGAATCCCAAAACGACACTAAATAAACAGGAAGTAAAGGTCACTAATGGCCATTGGCCTTATTACATTGATAAAGTAAAAGAAAGACATTCCTATCTACTTGGTCCCAGAAGGACCTTCCCCAGACGCGACATTCTTTCTTCCCTCGTACAGTTTCCCCAACTCGCGAAGTCCCAGCAACAGGTATGCTCTGGCTAGATGTCCTCCTTCGGTCCCTTCAAACTTTTGACAGTCTTCAACCCTTTCGAGAAATTTTTCCTCCAGCTCCACTATGCCTCGCTCCAAATACCCCAACCTTTTATTGGTGCTGATAGCCATATCTTTCCATTCCTCGATCAGTTTCTTGCTAGACTCATGTATTTCACGGTGCTCATCCTCACACTCACGGATCCTCTTGCGCAGCTGGTTGTATTTGACTTGTGCCTCGGCCTTTTCATCTATAACCCTGTGGCCCTGAACGAACCCTGGCTCGCTTAGACTACCCCAATTTTCTACCAACCAACCAGGATAGAAAGGGGTACAACCGACATGATATATATCTGGCTTGATGGTGTCCTTCTCCATTACAATCTTGCAGTGCCACATGTGCTGGGCTTGGAACTGCTGAGGACTATCATCATTTTGGAAGTCAGCTCGAAGATGGCTCATCTTGTCGGCCCTGGGTATGACTTGCTTTCTACCCGCTTGCCTCATAACTCGAAGAGGGACGTAAGGGTATGTTCCTCTTAGACCAATTAGTATTAGGAACAGTGCATCTCTGGAATGGGCGATGAACTCCTCTGTCGGAAACCACTCGAATATCCACTGAACCTGTTCTTCAGCCAAGATTATCAAAGAGCTCGACCCATCCTTTGGCGTTCTCAGGCTGAGAAAACATGTTGGGGATGCAATTCATTCTCTTTGGATGGTGGAAAGCGATGTGGTCATCCCAAAATTTTCGATGAATTTCTTGTCAGTATTCACCCTTTTGGAGATGTTTCATGAGCCAAAGCTAAAGTAGTAGATTGCAGCCTTCGAAGTGTCTCGCCCCTCGTTGACACTTTCCCAAGGCTCGATATATGTCTGCAATGATCATGGGCACAATGCTGAAGTTTTGCCCACCAATTCCTTCCATTAGTGTCTTGGTTACCATGGCGAGTCTAGTGTGGATTCTCTCCTTCTTTATTAGAAACACAATCAGACCCAAGAAGCAAAACATGAAGACGAATACTCTACGATGGATGTGTCCCAAGGATGTGATGGCAAACTCGTCGTGGTAGGTACGGTATGATTTGCTGTGACCGTACCTTTCGTAAAAGTAGTCAAAAGGGATGTATGACTCCTTTAAGCATACTAGTTCTGCATTCTTCTTCAGATACATCATTTTGAGAAAACCTTTGCCTGTGCGGTTGTAACGGCCCGACCGGCCATTTTGAGCTCTAGCGCGTCGTTCAGCGGTTCGGTCGGAATTGAATTCCAGGAAGTTTAGAATTTATTTGGAAAGAAAATTCTCATTTCAGAAGCCTTAAGTTGGAGAAATCAACTAAGATTGGAATTTTTAGTAAACGACCTCCGAATCAAGATGTGAAGGTTCCAGCAGGTTCGTATGATGATTTCGAACTTGGATGTATGTTCGGCTGGGGGTTTGGATAACCTGGGAGCGCTTCGGCGTATATTGTGGAAGTTAGCATTTTAGAAGGATTTCATGAATTTGGGCTTGAAGTGCATATCAGTGAGGTTGATTTCCGTTTGGGATTCCGAGTCTGGGAATATCTCCATATGGTGATTCTGGAATTGGGAGCACGATCGGAAGTGAATTTGGATGTCCGTAGGTCATTTAGGGGTCATTTGGCTAAAGATAGAAATTTGAAGGTTTTTGAGAAATCCGACCGGAAGTGGAAGTTTTGATATCGAGGTCGGAATGCGATTTCGGAAGTTGGAGCAGGTCCATAATGTTGAATATGACTTGTGTGCAAAATTTGAGGTCAATCAGGTGTGATTTGATAGGTTTCGGCGTCGGATGTAGAAGTTTGAAATTCTAAGTTCTTAAAGAATTGGATTTGAGTGTGATTCGTGATTTCGGCGTTGTTTGATGTAATTTGAGGGCTCGAGCAAGTGCGTGTCATATTTTGGGATAGGTTGGTGTGATTGGACGGGGTCTCGGGGGCCCCGGATGGATTCTGGGTGATTGACAGATCAATATTTGAAGTTGGAGAAGGCTGATGGTTGCTGTCATCTGGTGTAATCGCACCTGCGAGGCTTTGACCGCAGGTGCGGCTAAGGTCGCCGCAGGAGCGAGATTAGGGATGGAGCTGAGAAGGCCGCAGGTGTGAAATATTGGTCGCACCTGCGGAATCGCAGGTGCGAAGAGGGGAGCCGGATGAGCGGCCATTGGATAGCAGGTGTGAAAGAGGCCTGGGCAGAATGTTTTAAAGTCGGGTTTGTTCCATTTCTCTCACATTTTTCATTTGGTTGGGGCGATTTTGGAGGATTTCAAAGGGAGATTTTCACTAAGCATCAAGAGGTAAGTGATTCCTTCTCATTTCCAAGTTAAATACAAGATTGGGGTTTTTGAAGAAAAACCTAGAAAATTTAAATTTGGAATTTAGCCACGAATCTGGGTATGGAACGTCGAGTAAATATCATGATTGAACTAGTAGGGCAATGGGTAGAATGTATCTTCGAGAATTTTGGATTTCCGGGCATGTGGGCCCGAGGGCATTTTGGTGTTTTCTTCGAGCGGGGTTGGGAAAGTATATAATCTGAATTTGTTGTGAGTATTAGGATGAATTTTCATTGCATTTCCATTATGTGGTAGTTTCGGAGCGGTGCGTCCGTTGGAGTCATCGGAGGGGCTTGGAAGCCGGTATTGGAATTTCGGAGCGAGGTAAGTCTCCTTTCTAACTTTTTGAGGGGGAATCGTCCCCCTAGGTGAATTAAATCAGTACATGCTATTATCTTTGGGGGATACGTACGCACGAGGTGACGGGAGTCCATGCGTAGCTACTATTATGCCATGTCTGGGTAGTTTAGGACCCACTAGCATGCCTTACATGTTATACTTGTAATCCTGCCTGTAATATTAAACTGCTAATATAATCGAAGACGTAGTTGAATATCTAAAAGAAAACTAGAGTTCATCTTGTTAATCTTCTAGAAAGAGAATTTATCTCTCTATGGATATTTGTGCACCTGGACTAGGTTGTATCGTGGAATATCGTCAAACTTGACAAATGAGTTTAAAAAACAAATGATTTCAAAACCTATATTTCATGTTTCTTTTAATAAGGATTTTACCACTTTCCTGAAAAAATTGTTTTCTTGATAAAATATGGATTTAATATGTGGATATGTGTAACTTTGGGTGCCTGAGTCGCTTGAGTGATTCGCGAGAAGGATGACCCTATATTTGTGTGTGTATTCATATGAGCAACTGAGTCGCAGGTATGATTCGCGAGCAGGCTAGCCGTATTATTTTAACCGCGTCGCATGATCGATTCGCGAGCGGGGAAGATAGATGCATCTATGGTTCGAGCCGTTCGACCCTCGACAGTGCACAATTTATTATTCTTGGTCCGTGCCGTTCGACCCTCGGCATTGCTTGCGCATGATATTTTCTGCGTAGTTGCTAGGATTTTTGCCTGATTATTGGCCCGAAATATTAAATTATCAAGTGAAATGACAGAGATTTAAAGTTATTAAAAAGATTTTGGAAGAAGTTGTTCCTTCCCATCGATTTACTATTATTTGATTAAATCACCATGTTGATTTATTGTTAATATGACGAAGATATAAAGTGTTAAACGTGAACGGAGTTGAAAAATATTTAAATCCCGATTTTGATAAATGGCCTATGATAAATCATGCTTAGTGTCATACCTAAATATTCTAAATTGACCTTTAGTAAGTGTCTAATTTGACCTCTCGTCACTACCTCTCTGAGGTTAGGCGGGCGTCTTACTGAGTAGACGTTATTTTTGTACTCATGCTACACTTGCTATGCATTTTATTGCACAAGTACTTTCCTAGAAAGGTGGAGGATTCGGAGACTTAGGCGAGCAACATCATCCGGAGGCGATCCGTAGCTGACAGAGTCTCCTTCGTACTATATTTATTTCATTTTAAATTTCCTTGTCTAGTTGTATTTCGGATAGGCTTTGTAATGATTGTATAGACTCTTAGAAATTGCTCATGTACTTGTAACACCGGGTTCTGGGATATGTGTTGGAATATAATTGCTTAAGTGTAATCTTTAAACCATTGTTTTTAAGTAACGGGCTTTTATTTGGTTAATATGTAATTAAGTGAACGGAAACGTTTTTCATAAATGTTAAAATCGGAAAGTTATTTCAATTAATTAATGAGTTGGCTTGCCTGACATGGGTGTCTGGCGCCATCACGACCTTAGGGATTTTTGGGTCGTGACAGCGGTTCTCAGGCATTAGCAACCCCGAGGTTTCCTATACTGCGCCAGCCAGTCCTCCTATTTCCTCCAGCAAAGGTGTCATTTCAATGTCCCTAAAGCGGAACACGGACCTTTCACAATCCCAGAACAGGGTAGCAGCCTATATTATCATGTTGTTAGGATGGATTTCTAGGAGAGATGGTAGATTGCCCAAGTATTTTTTGACGAGCGTTTTGTCACTAGAATGTAAATCTTCCCACCAACTTAGCAATCTTGGATGGATATTAGAGACCGTGCCGAATCTGGGGCCTTCGTGCCTTATTTTTCTTCAAGGCAAACAAGGTTAGTCCCTTACCCCCACCAGACTCGACTATTTAAAATCAACAATTAGCATAAAGCATTTAGTTCTCCAAATAAATGCACAGAATGTGATGATATCTGTTTGGGTTTAGGAAAACCCAGCGGACTTTTGGATAATGCAATCTTAAAAGCTATCATGCGAACCACACTTTAGCCTGGCTAGGTTTGACCGTGATGCATGAAACAACATAACGGAGTAAGGTTTCTATGAGGTTTTAGACTGGTACCCTCGAGCGGACAACTCAAGGGGGAAAGGCACGGAACCGTCGACTGCGCCGCTGATCGACTAGTTTTACCACAAATAAGCCTTTCCGAATTTAGGGGGTAATAATATAGGAAGAGCGCAACCACTCATCAAGCGTGGCTATAGTATTTTGTTAGGAACGAGTGGAGTATGATGTTGAATCATAATTATGCAATAAACAGTAAAACATGTAGTCATGTATTTGCACGTTACGAAAGCAGTAAATATAGCAGTGATGATTTAAAAGCGGTTACAAAGGAAGGAAACAGAAAAACATGTCAGTTACTTTTGAAGAAAAATAAATGCTTAAAGAAATAGACAAGTAATTGCACATAAGGGAAATGGGAAGAGGTACAAATTCACAAAGCAATTTGAAAATGGTAAAAGCCTGAAAGTCCCCAGCAGAGTCGCCATGCTGTCGCGCCCCCTCTTTCCTCACGGAGATCGGGTTTATGACATTCGGTTGAGATAACTCTTTCCTTTGGGAAATGGGTTTGTGTTTTTGAGAGTCGCCACCTAACGATTTTTAAAGGTGCGTTAGGACACAAAAAGGGTTCATTTAAAACTACGTTGTTAACCAGAGATAGGGTAAGGGTTTGAAATTATCCTAAGGGGAAGGTGTTAGGCACCCCTCAAGATCCACAAGTGTGGTTCCCAGCCAAACCTCTTTTTTGAATTTGTACGGCTTAGCAAACAAACAAATAAAGGCTCAAATAAGAGGGGATTTAATTCTTAAGCATGCAGATGTTTGAAAATAGTAAAGAAAGTTTGATTTTGAAAGGATTACGATCTAAGCATATAAAGGGTATCCTAGGTTTATAATAATATAGATCACATCAATGCAATACCCGGTATGACACTACTCGAAGAGGGGCTACACGTGGTATTAGCGCATCGGTCATCATATCCATATTCTACCCTTTCCCACCCCGTGAAAGTAACTAAATCGAGTGTTGGTCTCGACCTCTATTGCATGTTGTTACCCGTCCCTTCGTATCAGTGCCAGAGGAATTTAGGACTTCTATCCTATAAGGGAGGTGCTAGGCAGACCCTCAGGTTTTAAAGGTAAAAATTACTATAGCGACACATAATAAAACATATAGGACTTCAATTAAGGGGAGCATGGAAAGCAAATAAAAGGCTCAAGTATACCTCCACACATAGTAAACATAAACAACATGACTCATACACAGTTAAGGTCCAGATTCAGGTTCAGATCCTAAGCATGGTATCTAAGTGATAACACAAAGACAGATTTAGTGCATAACTCAGAGAGGAAGCCTTAATAAGCTTGCCTGCTGGTTTTAAACATGCTGACAGTTGAACACTAATCACAAAGGACAGTTGAACACTAATCAAAGTGATGATGAGATGATGAAAACAATACATATAAATCCTAAATAGCATGATATCTAATGCATGGCATGCTTGGCATGTTGTACCTTAACATGGCTGCTATTGCGCATAGAGAGAGTAAACCTAGGAATCATGATTTCTACCCTTGATTACACTACATCATGCATATTATCCACCCCTTTTCACTATCCAACCCAGAGTTGTTTACAATTAATTATTACAGATATTGGGATATGTATTACACAATTGAAATAGAAGAAAATAAGAAGTTAACTATAGGGAGCCTACAGAATAGGCCCAGATCTCCATGTCCTCAATGCCAAGTAATGTTTCACAGCCTTTTCATAATCCGGGTGTGTCAGAGTTCCCTAAGGACCTCAAGGGATCCCGGGCAGTGCTCACACCCAGATTTCATAGCCAAGATAGAGTAAGTGCAGTGTGGAATAGCCAGCCTTTGTGTGTCAAAGTTCAGAGGGAGCTCAAGGGTCCCAAGGCAATGTTCACACAGAGGGGGGAAAAACTTAATGATCTAAGAATAGAGTGAGAGTGCTCGAAATAGTTTTGAAAAGGTTAAGTAAGAAAACAGTTTTGAAAAGGGTAAGTAAGAAAACAGTTTTGAAGAGGGAAACTTGATTGAAATAGTTTTATAACAAAGAAGTTTAACCACTAAAAGGGCAGGAACACCAACAAGTTCAACATCACACAAAGGACCAGGAATAGTCCAACAATCACAAGCAGGGGTAATGGGATTTGAGGGACAAATACAGAGCATGTGAGGGCAAACATATAGAAGGCAGTACACAATGAGAAGTTCCTAAGGGTTCAGGGGATTGAGGGATACAGTAGGGTATATGATTATACTAACATAACAGGACCAAATAGTTCAAGACAGTAGGAATGTACCAAACATAGGCATGACGATTCACATAGAACATGTATCAAGTACATAAAGACATGCTGGTTATGACAAATAGAGTATAACTTATCATGTGAATGGAGTTCAGGATCCTAGTTACATGTTGAACAACAAAATAATAAGTAAAAGCAAATTAGAAACACGATGAATTGTAACAGTAGTATAAACATGTTGGTTTAAGAACTAAAATCTGAATAAGAACATACCTGTGAAGTGAAGAAAGCAGTAACACAAAGCAGAAGATAGGAGATGCACAGTAGTTAGCCTTGGCTTGCAGCCGACTAACTTAGAGTTGTAGCAAATAGAAGAGAGAATAGAGAGAGTAGCAAGTTTTAGTTGTGTGTGTGAGAGAGAGTTGAACAGTGTTGTTCGTGTATTGTGCTAATGAGAGAGTAGAATATATATAGTTTTGAAAATAGGCAGAAAATAAGGTAACAAATAAAGGTTTAGCATAATTATGGAAGTAATCACAATTAGAATCCAATTAATACAAGTACTCCCTTTAATCAAGGAGTCACAGCTCAAACGGATACCAACAGGGATAATCAAGGAAAGAAAATCAGTTGAGAAAGACTGATTTTACCATATAAGGGGTAGTAAAAGTATAGAGCATATGATTGAGTCTAAGTACAGAATATACCAATTAAGGAAAGTATATAAGAATTTATTTGACAGTAGGTTTATTCACAAAAAATAAGGCAGGACAAGTTTAATTATGGAAATTAGTAAGAGAGTCCTCGAATGAGGTTCTAATCACAAGGAATCATTATCAGTTAATNAAGCAAACATAGGGCAAAATCACATGAATCAGGAATTCACATAGAGCATGGTCTTAAATTAACAGAATAAATGTAATACAGGCAGGAGAAGTGAAGATTCAACAACATTGATGAACAACAATCGAGTGAATCACATAATAGGCAGAAATAATTGCAATCAGAAATCCTAACAAGCAAACATAGGGTAAAAAATTACAGAACCATGGTATTCATAAGAAAACAGTACACATAATAGAACATATCATCAGAAATAACTCAGAATCCTAGGATTAGAACTAAGAAAATTAGGATTTTCAACAGAATAACTCGAATAGAGGAGAAAGCTTAAACAAACGTATTAAACATAGAGACTCACAGATTAATACAAAAATTAGAAGAAAGAAGCGTTTTTGAAAAGGTGTTTAAGAACCCTAGTTCGAAGATGAAGAGTCGTTTTGAGAAAATCGGAAAACCTTTAAAGGAAAATAGCAAAATAACTCTGGATATACCCAGATCTATCACAGATCTAAGAAAATTGAGAGTTTAGTAGTTAGGGTTTCAAAGAGAACCAAGAGTGAAGAAGAAGTAACTCAAAATCACCGGTGTTAACCGGAAAGCGGTAAAAATCTTACTCGGACGGCCATGGATGGCCGAAAAATGGCATGAGAAACCATGGGAGGTGAGTGAACCGCCTATGGTTCACTTGAAGGCCTCAAAATGATGACACACATTCAAGGGGGAGCCATAAGGCTGGTAGGTGGCGAGACCACCATGGATTCCGGCAGGGACACGGTCGGAGAAGGGAGGAAATAGGCCCAGCAGGTGGAGCATTTTAGAGAGATGAGAGAAATGTAACAGCAGAGTGAAGGAGAGAATGCGAGGGGGGAAGGGTAGTCTTTAGGGTTTATTTTAGGTAAGGGGGATCTGGACCGTTGATAAATTTTGATCAACGACCATGATTAAGTTAAGGATTGGGTCGTGTAGGATAAGGCATTGGGCCTGGGATATTTGGGCCATTTAATTGGGTTGGGGATCAGATTAATTTAGGCTAAAAGTCAAAATAAAGGTGGCTAGTTTTTAAATACCCAATTAAATTAACTAAAAATAATTTATAAAATAGCTGATAATTGTAAAAAAATGAAATTCATGCTTAAAAAATAAATTAAAATGATTACTTAGTATTTAAAAATACAAATGGTCAATTACTGGATAAAAATAGTATAAAACATATGATTGGGATATAATTGCAAAGTTATTGCAATCACAACCAAAGAGTGCCAATTTGGCTAATTGTGAAATAATTTGGTCTTAGTAGGACCCTAAATAATGAATTAAATCAAGAAATGCTTTTGAAATTGTTTGTACTGCAATTTTATAATTATTTATTGGAAATAAAAATCTTGGATAAATATAGAAAAATTATGAAAAAATACCAATTGCTATTAATGCATGATTTTGAAGGTATATATTCAATTTTAAAATATTGTGGGAAAAATTGGGTATCAACACTCACGTGCCTTCCCACGAGCATCCTTAAAAGCGGCCTCAGAGATACTCCCTGCTGCCCACAAATCTTTATATATATCTCGTTGGGCCTCAGCATAGACCCACATCTCATACATGTGGCGGGGGACAGTAACATGGGTGGATTCTTGAGGAGACTGATCCAACAACTGTGCCTTCTCGGCTTCGAGAGCCACCACTTTGTCACCCAGATTCGAGGCATCCCGCTCGAGCACGCCAATCCGCTCTTCAAACCTTGCTTCCCTCATCGTGGTCGTCTTCCTCTCAGCCTCTCCCTCAGACTTGAGGATGAGGATAGTGTATTCTAGAGCCGCCGCCCTCGTCACAGCCACCACACGGGCCCCCTCAGTCTTCTCTAACTTGACCACCTTCCTCTCTAAGTCGGTCACCTTATCCGTCCACTCTGTACTTAGACTAGCAACTCTAGTAGAATTCAACTCGAGCTCGGCTCTCAAGCTCCACCTCAAGCTCCTCGTCTTTGACCTTGAGCAGCCCCTCAAGTTTGCTACATCTGCGGATAGACCGCACCAGATCCTCGTCCTTCTTCTCCAACTGCTCTCTGAGGGAACGAGCATTACCGCCCGCCCTAAGTTGCATGTGCATCTCACAACACTTGTCACGATACCGGTGATACTTCAAAACAATCTTCAAAAAGACATCGGCTCGTGTCTCAGCCTGAGGAGCACTTTCGATCTCCAGCATGTAAGTCTAAAATAAAAATAAAATCACAACAACAAAACGAGAAAGAGAGGAAAAATTAGCGAAAGCAGAAGACAATACAAAGAAAGTAATGAAAGGAAACTCACCCTCAGGGCCATCCTGGCCACACCGCATGAAAAACTAGAGTGGCAAATCTCCCGAAGAGCCCCGCTTTCGGCGGCGGAGCACAAAAGGTCAAATTGGGGCACCAAATCCATGGTATCCTCCAATAGGTTAACATCCAACGGGATTTCGAGCACACGAGAAGGACCTCTCGCCCTCACATCGACCCTGGTAAAGCCTTCTTCGAACATCCTCATGTCCTCAGGATCAATGTCCGAATCGGACTCGTAGTCTTCCACCACCACGACCTTCAACCTCTCATGGGCCGAATAAGAGGCGGGAGCCTGTTGAGAAGCTGATGGTCCACTCGGAATAACTGTGGCGGCTGCCAAATTCTGCTCTGATACCATAACGGCCCTTTCTATACCCGAAATGGGTGTCATTCACACTCCCAGGCCGGCACCGCCTCTGGTTTCAGACATCACCGTAACATGGTTAACCCTCAAAAGTGCCTCAATAAAAGACGTCTACTCTAACGTTATCCTCCGCCTTTTTGACGGGATCTCTTCGCCATCACCTTGAGAAAGTTCGCCCGCCAAATGAAAAACGGGGCCCGGAGTGCCCAACCGAGGAGCAGCCTTCGTACGACCAGATCTGGACGAAGACTCGATATGCAAAATAGCCCGATTTCTGGCGCCCTCATCCGCAGTCCCCCCTAATACGGGTCTAGAAGAAGCTGGCTGACGGAAAGCAAGGGCGAGATCTCGCCCTTCTTTCCCGTCTCTGACCTGTCAAGGAGATACGACCAAATGAAAGTATAAGGCAAAGAAACACACAAACGGCAAAGTAAGGAAGGCCAAGGCAAGCGGCTTACCGACGGAAGGTTTGCGCCCAAACTTCTCGTAGAAGGGCGCCCATGCACGGATCCCCACCATATGAGGCAGAACCGAGCTCACCCACTCGCGAATATCAGCAACTCGTGAAGGGGGTAGTCTCTCGGCTGCAACAACAGAGATAATCAACGAGATCACCAGGGGAAAACTATCGACAAACATCATAAGAAAGGAAAAGAAGATAAGACCTACCGGCGAAATTCCCCGTCACAGGGAACCCGGCGGGGTTAGACACCACGTGCTCCGTGCGGACATATAAGGAGCTTTCCTAGAAGCAGTGGTTGGTCTTGTCGTCCATTCCCATCACCAGGCTCTTAGTGCCTCAGTGATGAAAATGTAGCATGGTGCCCCTATGAAAATTGGGGACGAAGAGATGTATCAAGTGTCGAAGAGAAACCTGATCACGCTCAACTATGTCTTATAGAATGACTAAATGGGCGTTGCAAATATAATCTAGGGTATTACGCCCAAAGTCGATCCCACAGGGAATTTACGTATCAATTGAGTCTATAAAATACTAAACTGTTACTTAATCACTTTTCTCAAGACTTTTGAATATCAATTGGTGATGTTTACTAAATCTAATAACAAAATAATAAATTAGCAATTAACTAACAATATAATATTAACAATGATAATAAAGGGTCTACGGTTATGGTTTCCCCCGTTGGTGAATTCTTCCTTGGATATGTCTTATAGTTTAATTGGCTATCTCTGTCAATCATGAACGCTCTAACTATCATAAACCTCTCTCAAGTAATTATGATAATTTACTAAACGCACTCTCTCAAGTTACGCTAGCTAGATCGCAATACAGTTCACTTTAGATTGCACCCGAGGTATCGTTATCTCTAATCTAACCTCTAAACCCTCGGTTATGACTTTCGTCTATACTCCGGGAGTGGTGTTGTTCAAGCAACTACCTAAATATGCACTCTCTCTCAAGTAGATACATAATAAATAGGAATAGTTAATCAAGGGCCCTTTCAATCAACTACAATAAGAACGTAGTTAAACAAAAAGAGATTAATCAACCAAAATATATTAATATCACAATGAATTCATCCCCAACGGGTTCTACCAAAACCCTAGACTAAAGAATTTAGCTACTCATGTTATTGAAAATCAAAACTAAAAGAAATTGCATAATGGCAATACAAAGTAAGGAATACTAGATGTAGAAATCAATGTTTGTCACTTCTATGGTGTTTTCTTGTTGAATCATTCGAAATCCTCCCGAATCATCTCCGTCCTATAAGTTGTGTTGTTTGGTGTCTATTTATATGTTTAGGGCGAACCCTAACCATGTAGGAGACTTCTATTTCGACCGGGAAACACTTAAACTCGTCAAAACTCGGATTTGGCCCAAACTGTGACCCTGGGCGTTTGGGCTCTAACGCACCCCTAAGGCTAGGGCAGGCCTGGCATTTGGGCCCTAATGCCCCCCTAACGCCAGGGGCTGCCTGGCCTTATGGGGTAAATTCCCCCCTAACGC
>MDKJ01139681.1:0-43186 GCA_005239525.1 Nicotiana knightiana | reverse complement strand
CATATCCCATATGCATATATTTACATATATACGCGTATATAATGCCATCTGGTCATGGGTCAATTTGCATATGTAAATGCATGAAATGCATATGAAATACGTCGATAAAATCTCTCGGTACGTCATAAGGCCATTATGCCTCTGATGAATATCATGATATAAACTTTACCAACATACGTATTTTCGAGACCCATGAACAGAAGCTAATAATAATTCACATGGAGAATCAAGAATATAGGCACCCCTAATATTTCTATGAATAGAGTAATTTATGGAGAGCGTGCATTTGCTCGTTTCTTCTGTGTCACATAGATCATGCCAAAAAGAAAGGAGGGATAGAGTTAAAATACCTGGACCCATTCTCTTGACAACTCCTCTAAGACACGTCTTGTGTGACGGACATGTAACGGCGAATTGAAGTAGGAAAAAATCCGTATGATATTCTTGAAAAAGACTATACCGGGCTTATTTAGAATTTCAAAATTGTCACATTTATAAGATGCTTACAAAATTTTTGCTTGATCCTTGAATTCTTGCTTAAATTTATTGAAACAGAATGTCAGTCACGTTACCAAGGCAAATTGCCTACCATTTTTTATATAAGCTACTCTTTTTAGAGAGGTCTTATGTATTAATGGTGTGGGCCCCACTCATTTTGTGACTTGGCCACAAATTTTACTAAGTTTTGACACCTTAATATGTGACTTTAAGAGTCACAATTTAGAGCTAGTCTTGCTGCCACGTTTTGGGTTGGGCAAGCTTAATCTTTATCCGGTAATTAGGTAATGTCTCGTTACCCGGTAATTAATTAATTACCCGCATAATTAAGAAATATCTCAAACTACTTTAAAATACAACTCATTTTTAATATACTTTATATATACCCTACTTTCATAGTCACGTGGTACCTCGTATGGAACTAGTCCATAAATACCGAGTATTTTAGCTCGGGCCGTATTTTATCCTAACATGCCAAACTTGGGCAAAAATTCATTTTCTTTGAGTTGCTTTCCCTCTCACCTTCACGAATTTACTTATCACTTGTTTGAAATAGCGTAATGCTTAAAATCTCAAAATAATCCCATCCCCGAACTTACATCAATTAACTTACGACGAAACTTTAGCATACGAAAATGTGGGATGTAACATGCTACTTGTCCCATGCCTATGGCCGAGGAGGCGTTTGGACCTCTATTTTTGGTTAGGGCTAGACTTAACTTAGGCTGATCAAAAGTGATAAAACTAGGTGACAGACAAAACAAGTTGGAATTCATGTAAAGGCAATTAAGGGCTCAAGTTAGCCTTCACACTTAGACAACAAATGCACGCAAACAAATTCTAATATTAGGCGTTAGACAGTTTCAGAGTTGAGGTAAATTGAAACCATTAAGCTTTATAGACATGGTTTTTATGTGACCTCAGAATTCAAACATGTAGGCAGTTTCATATGCAAGGTGGCATTTTGTCGACATGATTTCCAAACAACTATATGATTTAGGGGGATATGATATTTCATGTTGATTACTGAAATTACATATTACAAATGATTAAACTTATAAACATGATCTCTAGGTGATTTACGCATTGGTTAGAAGTGATAACCATTGATAATACTCAGAATTACTCAACTTGATCCTGTAGGCATGATTTCTAATAGTGGAGAGGTTATGCAATGAAATAGTGTTTGAAAGTTCAGTATTAACACTTAAAAGCGAGTGGTAATACCCTATAGGCAGGATTTCTAACGATTAACGATTGAAATTTATTTTTATACTTAGATGCTATAGGCATGTCTTCTAGGTGAGCACTACATTAACACTAGAAAATTAAACAATTAAAGTCCTTTAGTCATGATTTCTAGATGAAAATCAGTAGAACATAAGCTAGTATAACACTTTGGTCATGGTATCTAATGAATATGCTGCTGTTATGGAAATTGAAAGATTAGTCATTGACATTTTATTTCCTATAGGCATGATATCTAACAAAACATAGGAACATGATATGTTGAACGAATTAAACGCTCACGTCCTATGGGCAGGTTATGTAACAACACATAGAAGCAGAATAGATTGAACAAATTAAACACTTATAGGTAGGATTTCTAACAACACATAGGAGCAGAACATATTGAACGAATTAAACACATATAGGCAAGATTTCAACCTCTTTCATACAAACATTAGAATAGACCCATTTTCCCAATTTTACTAACACCCCAATTGTTATTACAAAATTATTACAGGCCCAATTAATGAAGTAAATTACAAAGTTACAAAATAACTATAGTGGGCTTAAGACAGGCCTAAAGAACACCCAGCCCAACCACGCCTTCAATTTCGAATGCATACAAGTTTCACCACAGCCCGGAAAACAATCTTCACTTACACAAGATAGCCCAAATCCAGTAGCCATAGAAGACAGTCAGTCATGCACACAAGCTAATTGGCTTATTCAATAGGTGGAAAGGGGGGTGCAAAGTTGAGCAGTTAGGACAGAGCGACGAAAGAACCTTAGACCCTAGTGTGTTAGAGTTCACAAGGTCTCAAAGAGGTCCCTGAGTAGTGCTTACACTAAGGAGGTTAATAGAGAAGTTTTAGGGGGCCTTGGCTTTCAGCCGGCCAAGAATTAGAGGCTCATAAAAGGGAAAAACTAATGAAAATATTAATAAAGCAATAGGTTTGGAAAAGAATTTGCAAACACCACATAACGACCACATACTGAACATGAAATCAAGAACAAACCAACACATTGGGGCAGGGTGACATGTTAATAATAAATTAGGAACTTGAAGCATATGTGATTACCAGTTAACGGGCAAGGAGCAATAGGCTAGTAAGACAAATAGTTGTCACTAATGCAACTAGTTTGAAACTTAAGGGATCAGATTATACTACACTCAAGTATTAAACAGCATAATTCAAACAGAATTCAAAGATCATAGAGGGCATCAGTCAAGAAAGACTAGTTCAAAGGATAGTAGGTTGTTAGAGGTACAGAATTTGATAAGGCAAAAACACATTGAGTGACAACCATAGTCATAGGGGCACACTACACACTTAGAGTGAAGGTCTTAAATAGGTTAGGGCATGCTAATAATATCAATTAATCACTAGAAGTTCTGAATTAGGCAGAGAACATGGATTAACCCATCTAATCAAGGCAGAATATTCAATTATCAATAATCACCAAGATAAACATGTTTCAATCTGTCCAAATTAACTAACTTAGGTGCAAAGACATTACTAGGCTAGCAATTATAGGCAGAATCACACATGAAGAGAGTCAAGGGAATACATTAAGTCATGCAGTTTCAGAGAACATGCTAACATGTTGGAACAAAAAAAAAACGTAGGTTTAGAAACTAACCAGTGATTGTTCAATAAACAAGAAAGAACAAAAATAAGGACCCAGAATCTCAAATGTGTCAAGTTCCCAAGGGTTTCAAGAACCAAAGGTAGTGCTCACACCCAAGAGAGGTCGAAAAAATAGAAATCTGATGGCCCTGGATTTCAGCCGGCCAAGAGCCAAAACAGAATAAGATACTCAACGGACACAGAGTAAAGCCTCAATTTTTAGGGAAAAAATAGTGCTTGAAGTTTTGTCCAAAAAGGGAAAGCAGGATGGGTTTATATAGTGGTAAAATCATCACATAAGTAAGGAAATACAGGAAATCAAAACATAAAAGGAAAGAATAACACATAAATCAATTTAATATTGTATTAGGAGAGGAAACCGGTAAACCCTAGTTCTTTAGCAATAATAAAAATTGACAAAATATAACAAAAATCGGACCCAAAGTAGAATATAGGACGAATATAGACATAATAACACTCAAGATCAGAGAATCGAACAAATTTTTGTTCGATTTGAAGAGATCTGAAAACCCTTGTTTTAGGGTAAGTCAGAATAAACAAATATTCGTACTCATAGTAGAATATAGCATAAATATAGACATAATAGCAAAAAGGATCAGGGATTTGAACCGATTTTGGTTCGATCTTGTTGATATCTGTTTTCCATGTTTAGGCAAGCAATATAGGAGAGTATCAAGTACCAGGAGGAGGTTGTATATGGAAGGAAATAGCCATGGAATCCCATGTTAGGTCGGATTAGGGGCGAATTTAGGGTGCGGAGGCTAGGGTTCTTGAGGGAGAAGGGAGATGAGAGGTTATTAGGGCGGCGGACGGGTGAAACGGGGTTAGGCTTAAGGGTTTGGGTTAGTTAAAAGAGGGGTTAGATATAGGACGTTATTCTTAGAGATCAACGGCCACGATTAAAAGGGAGTTGGATAGTGATAGGCATCTCAGGTGCATGTTCTTCTATTGGAGCTACTGGTGGCTCTTCTATAGAAGCTCGTGAAGGTGCTCTGGTTGCACCACGTGGACGTCCTCGACCTCCGCCCCGGCTCTAGCCACTCATAAATCTAGTAGGGGGCGCGGGTGTATGATCATCAGATCCATTTGTGCGTGTCCTCACAATCTATGAGAGAAAAGAAAGACAGAGATTAAGAATTTTGAATTCAACAACTTCGCACGATAAGTAATCGAAGAAGTGAAACTTTTTCCTAACAAGTCCATAGCCTCTCGAAGATATGTACGGACGTCTTCGTACTGATCCGTGAGACTTTACTAAACTTTCTTGTAATTCATAATACTTAAGAACCTAGAGCTCTGATACCAACTTGTCACGACCAATTTCCCTCTGTAAGATGTCTTGATGCCACCTAGTCTTAGAGACTAGGTAAGCCTAACATTCATACAGGAATAACTGAAATAATAAATAAAATTTCAAAACTCAACAACCATATGATATGAAATCTGCAACTCCTTATATGTGACTCCCGAGACCTGGCAAAAATAAGTCACAAGCTCTAAATAGAAGTACTGTATAATGATGTTTAGCTTAAAGTATATATATTTGTGTGTATATCGCCTCATGTTTTACTTTTTTTTCCTGAATTTGGGATGTTACACATGATGATTTATATTAATTTTAAGTGGCTTATGTATAGGAATGATCCGGGAGCAATCGGGGTGAAACGCGTGAAATTAGAGCCAACACGGACAAAACCGGCAAAAGTGCGATTTTGAGTGCCACAGGCAGTTCCTGACGCCACCTGTGGTGCTGTGGGCAGTAGCTAAAATAGGAGAAGCACCCAGGTGGGCGCCCAACGCTGTCCAGGGCGCCGGTGCTGGGAAATTGGCCTATTTTGCTCGGAACATGATTTATTCGGCCCTACACCTACCCAACACGTATAAAAACAAGACTAAACCTATTTTTGGAGGAGGTTGACGCCACTTTGGAGGAAAAACACACACGGGATCGTTAGGAAGCGGAGAATTCTCAGTTTTCTTGATCATATTCTAGTATTTTCAATTTATACAACACTTATCTAATTGTTTGAGTACATCATGAGTGGCTAAACACCCATTGTTCTGGGGTTGTGATTTTTCCATGAATATTGTTGTTTGACATTAGCTTGACCTTGATTATAATTCACCAATATATGGTTGTTTCTTCAATTCTGTGTTTAATTGCTTAATTGTCTGGCTAGGAGTTAGGTTCTATTTACTATCTATGATATGCTTGGGAAAGTCGTGTATAGATTAGAGAAGAATCGAAGAGAGCGCGATCTTAACCCTTCAGGGGAGCGGATTTGGGGTTAGGATAGGAATATACCTAGTCATAGTGCTTAATTAAATATCATAATCTTAAGGCGTTCTAATAGATTAATTTCATAGGAATATAGGCGTTAATCTATTGAGAATAGGCGAGTAGTACTTCGGGAGAAGGCTATGAGAGAAATTATCGATTAATTAGCAACCATGAGTGAATTATATGAAAGGGAGAGTTAATTAGAACACAATACGAATGGTGAATCGATCACAACCCTGGAATATTTGTCCTTATTGAATACACAACAATCAACTCGTTACTTTATAATTTGGTTATTACTTAGAATCGTAGTATAATATAATCACATTATTGGACTTTGATTTTAGCTGGATTGAATAACAATTTTAGTGATATAGTGAGTAGTTTATACAAGTATCTATGGGTTCGACACACAACTTATAATTATATTACTTGTATGACAACGTACATTTTCATGTGTGTTTGGGAGCAACAATTTTTTGGCACCGTTAGCGTGGACTTGAATATAGACTACTTTCTAGTTTTTTCTTTAATTGTTTATTTTATCTAGTCTAACATTACTTGATTGTTGCTATAATCTCAGGAACTTTAATTGAATTCGTAGAGTCAGAATCCAGGACAGACTCGGCGGCTTTGACCTCGAACCTGAGAGAACATTTCACAGGAGGTTGAGGGAAGCAAGAGATACAAACAATATTCAGGCACTCGTTCAATTTCCTGTGAACATGGCATAGGAGCAACATATAGATGTTCAGGAGGTAGCAATGCCCAGTATTGCTAATGCTACCTCCAACGTCATGAAGCCCAGAATCACTGGGCACTTTGAGCTGAAACAGAGCATGATCAAGCTATGTCATGCAAACGGGATGTTTATGGGTCTTCCACACGAGGATCAACAGCCACATATTCAGAAATTCTTGGAGATTAGTGATACTTATATCACTAACGGGGTCACTCCAGATTATGTGAGGCTCAGAATTTTCCATTCTCTCTGTTGGGCGAAGCTAAGCGATGGCTAAAGGCAGAACCAGCTAATTCCATTACATCATGGAATGATTTGGCAAGATAATTTCTGGCAAGGTTCTTCCCTTCAGGGAAAACTGCAAAGATCAGAAGTGAGATAGTTGCGTTTAAATAGAAAGCAGGAGAATCTTTATATTCATCACGGGAAAGGTTCAAGGGGCTACTCAGAGACTCTCCTCATAATAATCATACGAACGAAGTGTTAGTTCACACTTCCATAGAGGGGCTCCATCCCCAAACAAAGATTGTGGTAGATGTTGCAGGTGGAGGTCTAGTATTGGAGAACAACTATCACGAAATATTTGCATTATTGAACAAATTCTCCAAAAGCAACCCGGATTGGCAAGGAGAGATGGGTAGGAATATGGTACAAAAATCACCAGGGGTTCTTGAATTAGATGCTATCTCAGCGTTGTCAGCACAGATCTCTACCTTGACCAACCAAGTAAATGAAATGACCATGATCATTAATAAGAAACAAGCCCAGCCAGTGCAACAGGTTTAGGTATTTTGTGAAGTCTGTGCAGAGGGTCATATGAGCAATATATGCCCAGCAAATCCAGAGTCTACATATTTTGTGGGTAATGCAAATCGAGGCCAAACAAATTAGTATGGGGACACTTACAATCCCAACCGGAGGAACTACAAAAACTTCTCTTGGGGTGGAAATCAAGGCAATCAGAATCAATACCAACCTCAAGCACCTCAACAGCAATACAGACCACCTCAGGCTGAACAACAAGCTAGCCTTGAGGAGATGATGAAGAAATTGATGGCCAGCCAGCAAGCCCTCAATCAGAAATTAATAGCAGATCAACAGGCTTTCAATCAGAAAATAATGGATGATCAACAGCTCAAGCCACAGCACCAAGAAATTTGGAGCACCACATGGGCCAACTTGTCAGTGCCCAAAATACCAGACAAGTAGGGGCTCTTCCTAGTGACACTAAGCCCAATCCTAAGGCTCAAGTCAATGCGATTACCTTGAGAAATGGAAGAGTACTAGAAGAAGTTCCAAATAAAAAGAAAAATACGGCTCATCCTGAAAGATAATTAGTTCCCAAGCCAGTTGAGGGGAATGAGAAAGATAATAAAGGACCCGAGCCAGTAATTGAGACAAGGCCACCACCTTCGTTTCAACAAAGACTGCAGAAGCAAAAAGATGATTCTAAATACAAAAACTTCTTAGATATTTTGAGCAAGTGAGTGTGAATTTTCCTTTGGTGAAAATTTTGTAGGAAGTGCCTAAGTATGCGAGGTATCTCAGAGATATTGTGGCAAACAAACAAAGACATGCAGAGTTCGAAATAGTTGCACTTACTGAAGAGTGCAGTGCCAGAGTTCAAAATAAGTTTCCTCCTAAGTTGAAGGATCCTGGGAGTTTCATAATTTGTTTGTATCTTCGAAAAGAAGAAGTTTGTAGAGCCATGTGTGATTTAGGGGCTAGTATAAATTTGATTCCATCTTCTTTATTCAAGCAATTCAGATTGGGGGTGCTTAGACCTACTACAATCACTTTACAGTTAGCAAATAGGTCTCTAGTTATGCCAGAAGGAATTATTGAGGATGTGTTAGTTCGAGTGGGAAAGTTTATTCTTCCCTCTGATATTGTGCTTGATTACGAGGAGGATGAGAAAGTGCCCATTATTTTGGGGTGACCATTCTTAGATACTGGTGGAGTAATTATTGATGTATGGGCAGGGAAGTTAAAAATGAGAGTTGACGATGAGGAGATCACATTTAATGTGTACAAGGCACTTAATCTCCATAATCATTATGAGGACTTGTGCATGATTACTGTGGTCGAATTGAAGGGGATAGAGAAGACTCTTTATGTGAATGGCAGTGATCCAGAGGAGGTGGTGTTGCAAGCTAGGGGTGTAAAGATGATGGAGAAAAGAGCCAGAGATGAAAAAGAAGACCCGTTAAGAGCGTGAAAAAAGGTTAGGATTCATGAGAGAAAGAAGAAGAGAAAGCGAGAAGCCTAAGCATAGTAGAAAAGTCGTGCCACGACTATAAATAAGGCGCTTGTTGGGAGGCAACCCAGCCTCTATATCTTTTATTTATTTATTATGTTTTTTTTAATGTCGATTTTTGTGTTGTTTTTATTTTGGAGAGTAAGGGAAGTCTGAGTACCCAAAGTTGGAGCTGAGGAGCATGTTTGAGTTTAAGTGTGGGGTCGTCCCAAATCTAAAGATGGAGGATCATGTCCTAGCTAAGCTCGAAAGGGTCTCAGGGAGTATTTCTCACCCTTGTTTTAATATCTTTCTCTGTGATCATGCATCGAGGACTATGAATAATATAAGTTTGGGGTGGGGAAACTACTTTCTGAAGTGTAATTGTATAAAATTATTAATTTTGTTTTATTATTATTAGTTAAGAAACGAAATAAAAAAAAAATAAAAAGCTCGGATTTTTCCCAACGTTGGATCTGTTGGACAATTTTCTTGAGGGATAAAGTCCGATTAAAAAAATACCAAAAAGATTTTCTCTTAGGGTAGTTAGGTCGTATCCCTTGGTTTTTCTTTGGGCACTGGTTCTTTCCAAGGGTGTAGCTCGAACCGGGTACTTTAAATTTTTTTCTTAGGAGTAGTTAGGAAGAAACTGGGTAAATTTGAGATACCCATTGACATGGTTGGTGCTGGCATATTAGGTTATGACATACATTCTGTTTCCCTTGTATTTGGTTTGACATGTGAAGCTTAAGTAAAGATAAATAGCCTATTTTGTGATGACTTAGCTCAGTTGTTTGACTTGTATGCCACATAGTGTAATATTGCTTAATTTTCTCAATTATGTGTGCTTTCTTGACTTGAGAGTTGAACAAAGCCGTCGTTATTGAGTCATGTTTAATGTGTGTGTAAGGCTTAGTGATCTTCTATGCTATTATGTGTAGTCTAGAACTTGCCTTATGTGTTAATTGAAGCGAAAGTGTAGGTTATGCTAGTCTAGGAGATGACGTAGGTATTTTCTTGGTTGATCATGGATGTGCTTGTCGCATAAAAATAAAAAATTTCATCGCTAGACCCTTTCATCCCATAGACCTTTTCCTTGGCACCCACATTACAAGCCGTACCCCTATTTTGTTCTTAATTTGAGATTTTGCACCTTTACCTCCTAAGGCACTTAGTCGCTAAAAGAAGTTAGGTGATATATTGGGGAATAGTTTTTGAGTGGAGCCATGGAAAGGCTCGTTGGTGCAATAAAATTGAAATCAAAAGCCACTAGCCAATGAACTTTCATGTATGGAGTGTGTGTAGAAAAAAATATTATTGTAAAAGAAAGAAGAGAAAAATTATAGTGAAAGTAAGTAGAAAAAGATACACACCTCCACTTCCTATTAATTTGTGCTAGTGGAAGTATAGAAGTGCTTAATTGAAAAGGGATATGTTGTATATGGGTTGTGGCAAGTGAATTGGTTGAGAAGAACATGTGTTCGAATTGTGAATGTAGTGTATTAAAGTGCTAAGGAGGGTTAGTCACTATTCCAAAATATCTCCTGCCTGTCCCTTAGCCTACATTACAACCTTAAAAGTCCTAATTGATCCTAGATTTGGATAGCTTAAATTAGTAGAGATCTACACTACGGGAAAGCTTGTAGTACGATCACAAGATGCATATGAATTCTTTGTGAGAGTGAGTGAATTTGGTTCAATTGTGTGATATCCTTAAATTATGTTCAAAAGCATATTTGAATGTGTGGACTAGTCTATATTCACTCTTTTGTTTGTTGGTGAGGGCACATGATCTCATGAACGATTGGTAATGTTGTAAACTTTCTTGTTGGGTAAGTGCGTGAATTGAGAGGGCTTACTCGTTACAAGTCGACTCTTCAGGTCGGGTGGTTGCAAATAGGTTATTGGATTGATTGAATTGAATTGTTATACTTGGGCATGATAAAACTAGAAGAATGTGAATTTTTGTATGTTCATACTTGATTGCCGGTATCGATCATAGTCAAAGGGGTAAAGTGTGTGATTTAAAAGTAAAATGCTCCTTGATAATGAACTTTGTACGTGTTGAAGGGTAGTATATTGTCTCATTGCTCGAGGACGAGCAAAAGTCTAAGTGTGAGGTGTTGATGTTTAGCTTAAAGTATATATATTTGTGCGTATATCGACTCATGTTTTACTTTTGTTTCGTGAATTTGGGATGTTAAACATGATGATTTATATTAATTTTAAGTGTTTTTATGTATAGGAATGATCCGGGAGCAATCGGGGGCGAAACGAGCGAAATTAGAGTCAAAACGGACAGAACCGGAAAAAGTGCGATTTTGGGTGCCACATGCAGCGCCTGGTGCTACCTGTGGCGGTGTGGGAAGTAGCTAAAATAGGAGCAGCGCCCTGGTGGGCGCCCAGCGCTGTCCAGGGTACCGGTGGCGGGAAATTGGCCTATTTTTCCGGAACATGATTTATTCGGCCCTAGACCTACCTAACACGTATAAAAGCAAGACTAAACCTATTTTTGGAGGACGTTGACGCCACTTTGGAGGAAAAACACACACGGGATCTTTAGGAAGCGGAGAATTCTCAGTTTTCTTCATCTTATTCTAGTATTTTCAATTTATGCAACACTTATGCAATTGTTTGAGTACATCATGAGTGGCTAAACACCCATTGTTCTGGGGTTGTGATTTAGCCATGAATATTGTTTTTTGACATTAGCTTGACCTTGATTATAATTCACCAATATATGGTTGTTTCTTCAATTCTGTGTTTAATTGCTTAATTGTCTGGCCAGCAGTTAGGTTCTATTTACTAACTATGCTATGCTTGGGAAAGTCATGTGTAGATTAGAGATGAATTGAAGAGAGCGCGATCTTAACCCTTCAAGGGAGAGGATGTGTGGTTAGGATAGGAATATACCTAGTCACCATGCTTAATTAAATATCATAATCTTAATGCGTTCTAATAGATTAATTTCATATGAATATAAGTGTTCATCTATTGAGAATAGGCGAGTAGTACCTCGGGAGAAGTCTATGAGAGCAATTATAGATTAATTAGCAACCATGAGTTAATTATATGAAAGGAGAGTTAATTAGAACACATTATTGGACTTTGATTTTAGTTGGATTGAATAACAATTTTAGTGATTTAGTGAGTAGTTTATATAAGTCTCTGTGGGTTCGACACTCAACTTATCATTATATTACTTGAACGACCACGTATACTTGGGTGTGTGTTTGGGAGCAACATATAATCCTAAACATCAATATCTATAAAAGGATAAGGAAAAATGGACTAGTAAAGGTAGAGGGGGGACTCCGAGGCCTGCGGACGCCGGCAGGTATACCTTGAAGTATCTGTAGCTAAACTCTCGCTAATGCCTGGGCTGATAGGAAGTACCTGGATCTGCAAATAAAGATGTGCAGAAGCGTAGCATGAGTACACCACAACGGTACCCAGTAACTACCCAGCCTAACCTCGGTAGAGTAGTGACGAGGTCAAGTCAAGGCCCTGCTGGAATAAATAAAAAGACATAACAAGTGTAAGGCCACGTAATAATGACATTAATAAAATTGAAACAATAAATAGCATATTAGGATTAGCTACACACAACTAAAGCAAGTGGTGCAACAAAAGAAAACAAATAATAATATAATAAGGAAACAACAACCAAAGACAAAAGCAACAATGGAGAAAAGCCAACAAGAGTCACTACCGAGGTACTGCCTCGTAGAATTAAATCAAGAGAATAATTCACACTTTTCCTTATATCACCGGGGGAACCTTGCATTTTACTTTTAAAAATCATTTACCCGAAATAATCCCGTGTTTTAGACCACATTATCACATCACATGACTTCTAGTTGTTCTCCTATTAGCCACGCTTATCAAGCTCATCTTATCTCACTTCATGTGTTTCAATCCCAAAACCTTATACCACTTCATGCGTATCAATATCGCAACGTATCATAATCGTACCTCAAGTGCCCAATATCACAACTTGCCACAAAAACCAACAATAACAATGTTTTCAAAATAAAGAGCCCATGGCTCAACCATAATGTACACAAGATTCTCAACAATAATAACGGGTAGAGAATGACTCAACAAGAGTATCACTTCACAACTAAAGCAAGTAGTGTAACACAAAGAAAAAAATAATAATATGATAAGCAAACAACAACCAAAGACAAAAGCAACAATGGAGAAATGCCAACAAGAGTCACTACCGGGGTATCGCCTCGTAGTCTTAAATCACAAGAATAATTCACAGTTTTTCCTTATATCACTGGGAGAGCCTTGCATTTAGTTTTGAAAAATTATTTTTCCGAAATAGCATCTTGCGTTTTAGCCCACCTTATCACACCGCATGACTTTTAGTTGTTCTCCTACTAGCCACGTGTATCAAGCTCACCTTATCTCACTTCATGTGTTTCAACCCCAAAACTTTATACCACTGTATGCGTATTAATACCGTAATTTATCACACATCTCACCTCAAGTGCCCAATATCACAACTTGCCACAGAAACCAACAATAACAATGTATTGACATTAAAGAGCCCATGGCTCAACCATTATGTACAGAAAAGTCTCAACAATAATAATCGATAGAGAATGGCTCAACAACAGTAGAAATTTCACAACTTAATACCTTGCCTCAATGCGAGTCACGGCCTGTATAACTCAATACCAATTTCAACAATAAGATATTCCAAGGGTAACAACTTCAAGTAAAGAGTTCAACGGTTAAATAATGTATACGGAATAAATGAAACAAGAACTTCAACTAAACATGTAGAGAAATTAGCATGAATGAGATACGACAAGTCGAACATGTGAGAATAGACTAAATATGATTAATATAACATGTTAGATAACTCAATTAAGGCATGAAAAGGAATCTACATAGCTGAAATAGGTCATTTCCACATTTAGCCCTTATAGACACTCATCACCTTGTGTACACGGCTTCTACACATCACAATTATCACAATACAACACCAATCCTGAGGGTTAATTCCCCCACACAAATTAAGGCAAGACACTTATCTCAAAACAAGCTAACTTAATCCATTAATATGATTTTTCCTCGATTTTCCAACTCCGAACGGCTCGAATCAAGCCAAACCAACTTCATACGATAAATATAAACTATAGGAAGCTATAGAAATAAAATGCTACATCCCATGTTTTTGTACGTGAAAGTACGCCATAAGTAAATTGATATAAGCTCATAAATGAGATGTTACATCCCGCATTTTCATACGTTAAAGGTTCATCGTAAGTTAATCGACTTAAGATCTGGAATGAGATTATCTTAAGATTATAAGTATTATGTTATTGCAAACAAGTGATAAGTAAATTCGTGAAGGTGAGAGGGTAAGCGAATCGAAGAAAATAATTTTCGTCGAAGTTTGTCATTTTGAGATAAAATACGGTCCAAGCTATAATACCCTATATTTATGGACTAGTGCCATACAAGGTACCACATGACCATGATAGTAAAGTGTATAAGGTATGTTAAAAGTGGGTAGTATTTTAAGTAATTTGAGATAATTCTTAATTATGTGGGTAATTGGTTAATTATTGGTTAATGGGAGATTGACAAGTTAATCAAGTGATTAATGGATAATTAATTCAAATATTTGGATAAGAATTACATCTCCCAACTTGGCAGCACATCAAAGCCAATTGATGACACTTAAAAGTCACTTGATAAGGCTTAGTCATCACCTTTTGAAGTCTTAGTAATTTGAAGGCTTAGTCATCGATCTCTAATTCATTTTAAGAGATATGGATATAAATTTGCAATGGTAACTCTCTAATTCATTTTAAGAGAGATGGATATAAATTTGCAAGGAAACGTGATGCTTCTCTAAAATCACAAATTAAAGATGGTCATATTCAGCAAGGTAACAGTCTTAAGCAAAATTTCATACAAAATTATACTATGTAATAGCAACGGGATTTTTCCATTATAAGGGAGTACGGTGCAATCCTACTTCAATATGTCATTACGTGTTGTCGTAATCAACGGGTGTTAAAGGGATTGTCAAGAGAATCAGTTCAGGTATGTTAAGGTTATCCCTTCTTTCTTTTGGCATGATCTATACGAAATAAACGAAACGAGCAAATGCACAATTTCCATAAATGACTCTATTCATAGAAATACTAGAGATGCTCTTGTTCTTGATTCCCCATGTGCCCGATTATTCTATCATATGTTCATGGGTCTTAGAAAATATGTAAGTTGATAAAGTTTACTTCATGATGTTAATCAAAGGCATAATTGGTCTAATGAAAATCCGCAAGATTTTATTGACGTACTTCTCATGCATTACATTCATTTATATATATACATTGATCAATGACCAGATGGCGATAAAAAGTTACGGCATTATATATGCAACACCACCTGATTAGCAGGTATACATTGATGATGTTATCCACAGTGGCCGAGATGATATGGTGGGATGCCCTCAGAGGCTTGATGATGTTATGAATGCATATACCCATACATGGTATGACATTTATACATATATACATGACATTATAACTATTAAATAATTCATAGAGTTGTTCAGATATACATGTTGAATCTTTTACTTCATGTTTCTCTCATGTCTATTGTTTACTAATTTTCATTTCTTACATACTCCGTACATTATTTGTACTGACATCCCTTTTGCCTGAGGACGCTGCGTTTCACGCCCTCATGTCCCGATAGGCAGGTTGAGAGTCCTCCAAGTAGGCTATCAGCTCAACTGAAGATGTTGGTGCGCTCCATTTTCTCCGAAGTTGCTTTTTTTGGTCAGTATGATTTAGACATGTATTGATTGGTATGTCGGGGCCCTATCCCGGCCTTAAGAAATTTATGTACTCTTAGAGGCTTGTAGACATATGTCATGTATATGAAAGATTGTATGGCCTTGTCGGCCTATGTTCAGTTTATGAGTGATTATTTTGGCCTTATAGGCCCGTACATCATATGTATAAGTCAGCATATCAGGTTGGGTCATTTTATGTCGAGTGTTCCCTCATGTTTTATTCTTGTTACCTCAGACGACCCTTTTAGCCCATTTACCCATGTTGATGTAATAAGAAATATATGTTATGTTGGTACTCGATTGATTAATGCACCGGGTGCCCATCGCGGCCCATTGGTTTGGGTCATGACAGAAGTGGTATCAGAGCAGTTTTGTCATAGGGAGTCTACAAGTCATGTCTAGTAGTGTCTTATTTATGTGCGTGTTGTGCACCACACTTATAAGTAGGAGGCTACAGGGCATTTAGGAATGTCACTCTTTCTTCTTACTCTAGATCGTGTGGTAGAGCTCAGTTTTAAGAACTCCATTTCCTAAACTCTATCTTATTCATAATACGATGATGCCTACATCCAGAAAGAGAGTTGGTAAGAAATTGAATGTAGTTGTGGAAGAATAGAGTCAGAGGAACTCGATTTTGCATGATGCTTATGATGAGAAAATGTAAGGTCTTGAGTAGATCATGTGTGTACTAAGACGTGTAAGCCTCTCGATAAGGAGCCTTAAGGCAAGAATATCTATCCACCTATATTGAAAAAAGAAACAAGAGAATCAGAAGGTACAAGTTTAAACAAGTAAAAGAAGTAAGATGAAGTAGGGTACGAGGCGCCCAGTTAATGAATATTATCAATATTTACAGTTCAGGCAGAGAGATATGAGAATTTTGAGTTACCATCAATAGTTACAAGATATATGTACAATAGGCCACATCGATCTCAGTTATGCCCTATGGGAGCTAGCAGATTCAGCAATCTTCAATATTCTGAAATGGGCCGAACATGGTCAGAATTACACCCAAGGCCCCCGGGACCTAAACCAAGCCTACCAATAAGTCCCAAAGCATCATACGAATACGCTCGAAGCATCAAATCACATCAAACAACATTAGAATGACGAATCACGCATCGATTCAAACCTAAGGAACTTATGAACTTCCGAATTCCAAAACTAATGCCGATTCATACCAAACAACTCCGATTGACTTTAAATTTTGAACAATATTCATAAATGACATGACCTATTCCAACATCCGAAATTCAAATCCGCCCTTGATCAATAAATTTAACTCCTAGTCAAACTTCCCAACCTTCAAACCTTCAACTTTCTAACTTTCACCAATTCACGCCGAAACAACCTACGGACCTCCAAACAATCATCCAGACACACTTCTACATCTAACATCACTGCACAGAGCTATTGGATCTGTCAAAACTCTATACGAGAGTCATCTATACAGAAGCTAAACTACGGTCAACTCTATCAACTCAACACTCCAACTTAGGGACTATGTGTCCCATTTCACTCTGAAACTCATCCGCATTCAAACCCAAACACCATCGTCTAGTCATTTAATCATGATACAACATAGAAGAAGCAATAATTAGGAGATCGGGGCTAAAATACTCAACATGAACGGTCGAGTCATTACAAAAGTGTATTATTTTATTTATAAATGTTTTAACAATTATTTCATATATATTATAATTGTCACGACCCAAAATCCAACTAGTCGTGATGGCACCTAACCCAACCCGCTAGGTATACCAATTGACAATAAACTAATTCCAATGAAATTTAGTGAGATAAATAAATAAAAGAAAATATCTTAATCTTACACATTTTCCAAGGATCATAGTACAAATCATGAGCTTCTAAGATTTAGAGTTTACAAAGATAGTGTAAAATAAATACATCATCTTTCCTAATTATACATAAACAGATTGTTCATAAGTCTAGAGCTTCCATGCACAAGAGGCAGATATTACCGGAACATAAGAACGTCTTTGATGCTAGCTCCCATCATACACAGCAATGTCAGCATCCAAGTCTGCAGGCAAGGTGAAGAAGTGTAGTATGAGTATAATCGGCCCCATGTACTCATTAATGTACTCATTAAGTAACAAACCTAACCTTAGCTTGAAAGTAGTGACGAGCTGGTACAAGGGTCAGAGTCTAACAATAATAACCAGCAACAGTGCATAAGAATATAGTAAAAGTGGTACACGAAGTAGCTCAGAGATATGATGCTCGGCTCATTCACAGTTACCGAAAAATAGGCATGCTTTTCAAGTATATAAGTACATCCCAAATCTTTCAAAAAAAAACCCCAAAAGCATGAGTATGTTCCAAAACTGTAATTTTTTCCAAAGCTTTCAACAAGTAAATGTTTCATTTTCAAATGGCATAACAAAAATATATCTCAATGCCTACATGTCAATATGTATGAGAAGTTATGAATGACGTGATACCGTACAGCATGAGGAAAATACATCTCTAACTTGTATGTCAAGTGTGAATGTCGAATGTGATGCAACTCAGTGATAAAACCATATGCATACCCTCAGTGTATCAATTCACTCAGTCCTCCCAGTCACTCAGTTCTCACAGTCACTCAATCCTCCCAATCACTCGGCACTAGCGTTCACCACTCCACTCACTAGGTATATGCGCTCACTGAGGGTGTATACAGAAAAGGAGGGGCTCATTTATCCCAAGCACTGTAATAAGCCAATCATGGCATAAATAAACATAACATGCTGTGGCGTGCAGCCCACTCCCATAATTATCACTCACAAATAGACCCTCGACCTCATTTAGTCATCAATCACTTCTTCCTAACAGTAAGAGCATAATATCTGGCCTGGGCTCCCCCTCTAGGGCGACCTCTAACTGCCCGACCTCCACCTTTAGCTAGCTCTGTAGGTGGAATAGAAACGGGTGCGGTAACCACGACCTAAGAAGACTGAGGAACTGAGAAATACGTGGAGCATGAGTAGTCGGTGGAGGTTCACCCCTCCTGAGTCTGGGGCAGTCCCTCACTATATGACCAGTGTCTCCACACTCAAAACAAGCTCTCGGAGAATGTGGCTGTTGGAACTGGCTCGGGCCTGATCAGCTGGAGTGACCGCTAAAAGTGCCCCGTGATGGAGGTGCACCAGATAATGGCGGTGCATAATGGGGAACCTGAGGCCTGGGAGTGGCTGAAGTCAACTGGAAGCTGGAAGTGCTGATTGAACAAGGTGGCTCACATAGCCCCTACAATGAAGGGCGGCAACTAGGGCACGGGCACCCTATATGTGCCAAAATCTCAAGGCCTCTTGGTCTCCCTCTCCTCTCTCTCCCGGGCCCACATACCCTCCAATCTCCTAGCGATCTCCACTACCTGCTGGCATGGGATGTCCATCTCCAACTCTCGGGCCATGCTGAATCTGATACCAAGGTTGAGCCCTTCGATGAATCGACGATTTCACTCTCTAATAGTAGAGACTAAGAGGGTTCTTGGATTGGCTTTTAAGCTATTCAAATCAACTTTTAAGATTTTATTTACCTTTTTCTATGTTAGGCAAAGCTATAAAGTTCTTAAAAAAAGTAAAAACTGCTTAAAACAAGCCAAAAGCAATAACTTGGGCAACCCCAACTTATTATTTTTTGGCTTAAAAGATATTTCTACTGAAAAAACACTATTTTAAGTCAATCCAAATGGGCTCTAAAGCATGTGCATATCTGTAAAAATATTTGAATCGGACTTTATACTCCGATACGGTCATATCACCCTGGCGCAACTGCTCATACTCCGCACGCCACGCATCCCTAATACTCTAGGGAACAAACTCCCTCGTGGACAACTCTAATAACTGATCCTAGGTTAGTGAAGTTTCCTCGACCGAGCTACCCAACTCATACGCTCGCCACCACTTCTAAGCCGCTCCCTTAAGCTTGAAAATAGTGAAAGCAACCCCACTCGACTCCACAATACCCATAATATGGAGGATACGGTGGTACTCTTCAAGAAAACCCTAGGCATCCTCTGAATCCAAACTGCTGAAATTAGAAGGGTGGTACTTCTTGTACCTATCGAGCATGAGCTTATCTCCCTTAGAAGTTGTTGCCCTAACCTCGAGCTGAATCGGGGCAACCGACTGCACTGGTATGACTTCTAGGACCTCGTCAACCTAGACTCGCTACTCCGTGGTATGGGATGCAAGAGTCTGTGCTCCTCCACCAGCCTGAGATATGGCAGGAGCTAGTGGAGTCAACCCTGCCTGATCAAAAGAGCCAAACATGCTCAAAAACTAGGCGAGAGTCTCTTGAAGTGCAGGGGTAGTGATAGTCATGCTTTTCAAGTATAGCAGTAGATCCCATATCTTTCACAGGAAAAACCAAAAGTATGAGTAAGTTTTAAAACTGTAATTTTTCCCAAAGCTTTCAACAAGTAAATGTTTCATTTTCAAATGGCATGAGGAAAATACATCTCAATGCCTACATGTCAATAGGTATGAGAAGTCATGAATGACGTGATACTGTACAACATGAGGAAAATACATCTCTAACCTATATGTCAAGTGTGCATGTCGAATGCAATAAAACTTAGTGATAAAACCATATGCATACTCGCAGTGTATCAATTCACTCAGTCCTCCCAGTCACTCAGTCCTCACAGCCACTCAGTCCTTCCAATAACTCAGCACTCGTGTTCGGCACTTGCACTTAGTAGGCACTTACGCTCACTGGGGGGTGTACGGACTCCGGATGGGCTCCTTTACCCCAAGCACTATAATAAGCCAATCATGGCATAAATCAACATAACATGTTGCGGCGTGCAGCCCACTCCCATAATTATCACTCATAAACAGGCCCTCGACCTCACTCAGTCATCAATCTCTTCATCCTAGAAGGAAGAGCATAATATCTAGTCTAGCCCCCCTCTTTAAGGTGACCTCTAAATGCCCGACCTCCACCTTTAGCTAGCTGTGCAGGTGGAGTGGCACCTGGTAAGGTAACCACGGCCTAAGGAGCCTGAGGACCTGGGAAATACGTGGAGTTTGAGTAGTCTGTGGAGGTGATGAATGACGTGATACCATACAACATGAGGAAAATACATCTCTAACCTGTTTGTCAAGTGTGCATGTCGAATGCGATGCAACTCAGCAAAAAAAGTATATGCATACTCTCAGTGTATCAATTCACTCAATCCTCCCAATCACTCGACACTCGCATTTGGGACTCGGACTTAGTAGGTACCTACGCTCACTAGGGGTGTGTACAGACTCCGGATGGGCTACTTTAGCCCAAGCACTATAATAATCCAATCATGGCATAAATCAACATAATATGATGCGGCGTGCAGCCCACTCCCATAGTTATCACTCACAAACAGGCCCTCGACCTCACTCAGTCATCAATCTCTCCAGTCTCTCGGGCTCACAATGCCTTGAAAGATCAGCCCAAAAATAATGATGTGATGTATCAATCAATGGTAACAGAGACAGAGATATGATGTGTAGATGAATGTGTATGACTGAGTATGTAATTTCAATACAAACAAATAACTCAACAGCAGAAATGACCCCAATGGGTCCCAATAAGATAAGCATATAGCCAAGATAGGGTTTCTAACATAGATCATAACTCGACTACTCTAGCGCATAGATATTTCGTGGATACAAATAAGATTAGGTGACTACACGGTACCACATAAATAACCGAGTCACAATTCACACGGTGCACGCCCACACGCCCGTCACCTAGCAGGTGCGTCACCTCAACACCAAATACATATCACGTATATTCGGGTTTCATACCCTCAGCGCCAAGTTTAGAAGTGTTACTTACCTCGAACAAGCCAAATCCAACACCCGAGCAACCCAAACGATGCTCCAAAAATGTCATCCCACACATACCAACCTCCGAACTGCTCGAAACTAACCAAAAGAAACTCAAATACACCAAATAAATCCTAAGGAAACAATTCCTATTGATAAATGTCAAATATTTACTCAAAAGCCCAAAATCAACCAAAAAGTCCAACCCGGGCATGCGCCTCGAAACTCGATGAGACTTATAAAATCCAGAAACCCATTCATTTAGGAGTCCAATCATACTAGTTTCACTCAAATCCGGCTCCAAATCGATGTTCAAAACTCAAAATTTCACTTTATAAAATTTTAGACCAAACCCCCCTCCCCTCCAAATTTCACTTTTGAAATCATTAACCAATTGCTAAAAACGAAGACAGATTCAGGAAATGTAATCAAAAAGAGTAGATAACACTTACCCCAATCCATGTGGTAAAAATCACTTCAAAAATAGTCCAAATCCGAGCTCCCCAACTCAAATTATGACCAAATGAACAAACCCTTGATTTATATGCTTCCGCCCAGCTATTATGCCTCGTTTCTCATGCCAAACAATCTCGAAACTCACTTTTGATTCCTCCAATGGATTCCTTGTAAAATTCCAGTCAAGTTAGGCTTTTCAATCAGTCCATTTGACCTTATAATGAAGGAGATATGTTGGTTTCAATATTTGCAAATAGTGCAGATTTTTAAATACGAATTCAATGGCAATTTCTTATTTAATCTGAAAAATCTAGCAACCCAATTCTTAGTAAAATGACCATAAATTGCTCATACGATGTCGAAACTTGATGATTCTAGTTACTATAGTTCCTAAATTACAACACTTATCTAATGCTTCAATCAAAACAAAAATTGGAGCTCATTTGATTAATGTGGTACCATTTATACTTGAAGAAACGACGCTGAAATATTAAAAAACGAGTGCAACAAAAACCAAACCTATCTTAAACACACTCGAGCCCCTCGGGACCCCGCCCGAACATACCAACAAGTCCCATAATATAACATGTACTTACTCGAGACCTCAAGTCACACATAACAACATCGCAACAATGAATCGCACCTCAATTCGAACTTAACTGAACTTTGTACTTTCAACTTCTAAAACTCGCGCCGAAACATATCAAATCAACCCGGAATGAACCCAAATTTTGTATACAAGACCCAAATGAAATAACAAAACTATTCTGATTCCAAAACCACAATTCGAATCTGATATCATCAAATTCAACTCTCGCTCAAACTTATGAACTTTCCGAACCTTCAAATTTCCAATTTTCATCAATTTGCGCTGAAACCTTCTAAAAACATCCAAATGCAAATCCGGACATATGCCCGAGTCCAAAATCACCATCTGGATCTATCTGAACCATCAAAACTCCAATCCGATGTCAAATGCTTAAAACGTCAAACTTGGTCAACTCTTCTAACTTAAAGGTTCAATCATGAAATTCATTCTTCCAAATTGATTCTGAATAACCTGAAAACCAAAACTGACGATTCACCCAAGTCATAATACATCATACGAAGCTACTCATGCCCTCAAAATACTGAGCAAAATGCAAATGTTCAAAATGACCGGTCGGTTCATTACATCTATCCCCACCTAAGCATATGTTCGTCCTCGAACGTGCCGAGTGTCGTTCCAAACCCATCAACCGCCATGTAAACTTACCATACACATACTTGGGGGTGATTCCACATCACCCTATTCCATATAGGCCTGAAAACACAACAAATCTGAAGATCATAACATCAACCTCCGCTTGTAAACCACATAATCCAATTTCCAACACCTAGAATTTCCTATAAGACCCGAATCTTGCTTCCACACACTGTATAGGCATGAACAAGTTGTATCAAGCCATAAAATAACCCAATATGTAATCACATGACATACCACATGACTCGCATACTCATAGCAAAATATTTTATCACAGTAACTGCTCTAAACAACCCAATGTCGGTAATAAACCTCATATAAAACAAAACCTTGTTCTAAAACCTTTGTACACTGCCAATGATGAAAGAAGCATGCAGAAAATCCGAACCACTCACGAGAACTATAGCCAACTTCTAAGTCGATCAGTGACATTGTCCTTTCAAATATACCGCAATCAAATCTGATAGCACACATTCTATGTCTGAAGTCCTCCTCTTATCAAATACAAGCTACTCTACTGACACGCGACACCAATACTACACAGAGCCACAAACCGTGCAATACGTGCACCAATACACAAAAATTCAAATGTACTCAATCATGGAAAATGACTCAAATGAGAAAATTGTCCTGCAAGTTCAACAAATACCACAACAACCGCAATGCCATTAGTAAATCATGCACAGTAGAACCAAGGCACGCGAATTTGTCACAGAGGATCATATCTCAACATAACTTCGTTGCAATGCGTGACCCCGTCCAAACATTGTCCATATGGAATACCTCAAGCCACCATGCCCAAAATCAACAACCACGTGCAATCGACCTCAATTACCCAAGGTGCATGACCATAACCACGGAGGAACCAATAACATAATACCACAATCCAGAAAGAACAAAACCAAATGAGCAGTCAATCGGTCAACAACCAAATGTCCATCTCGCTCAAATTCTGCTATAAGGCTCAAATAGGACCGCACCACGTCTGCCTATAACGAACGGATCCGAACCCATCGTACCATAGAATGGTAACTCATAGAACATCTCAGAATACGAATAAGCTCAACTCTAACCGAATGGCACATCCCTCAACAACAGCACTACGGAGTCAACCAATTTGACTCAATGTAGAATACACATCCTCATTGGGCCTACCAATGGACCCCAAATCCACTCTGCTCACCCACAAATATATACATAACCCTCTGAAAGTCCAAAACGACTGAAACATAACACATACTATCACTTGGCTAGCTTTGGACACATCTTCACATTCCACAACCACAAAACAATCTGGTTTTGAGAACTTCTAGTCTCCAAGTCCATAGAACAAATAAATCACCTTATCTGATCACAACTCCACCACCCGAATGTCTAACACATCTCTCATATATGATCATCCCACGAGGAATACTTCTATAATTCTCCCATTCCACATAGCAAAATCTGAATATCAACAGTCGATCAACCAGTCGAGTACCACAATACCAATGAAGCACCCGTCAGTCTGAACGCAGTGCACCTTCTGAAATATGCACTCTTGCCAAGAATTACCAAATAGTTATAGCACTCATCTAAACTTCGAAAACCATCCATACTGCCTAAAAATTCATGGCCTCCCCTTCAAAACCGAATTGTGACCTTGCACATTGAAATCTCGATCCTACACAACATGCCGCATCTATCATGCCATCAAATAAAAAGCGCAAGAATCTCATGATCAACTCTGAGTATCCAGCAGAATATATACCCGATCAGTCAGAAACCTTCCACTTGATTCATTCAGGAGAAAATCACAATATGCAACATGTTCCTCATGCCAGTAAGAAATATCCACCTCGAACCATGATAGAAATCATCGAAAACTCTTTGTAATGAATTTGCACATAACAAAGCTATCAGAACCATATCCCTCTAACTCAACCAATCCACGCAGGTCGCCAAAACCCATAAGAATAACAGAAAACACATGTAAAGACTCGCCACATCTTAAGTACCCAAAGAATCGATCATATCCATTAACATGTTGCTCCAACCTACCACCAAGATGTCCTATTTCTCCGAGTTCCTTCTGAATTACCCACAAGGAGACACTTCTCCCTTCTAGAACACCATGATTCTTAACCAAAACTCACCTAATGAGAGCCTAGCATAGAACTACACCGCCTTAAGGCCCATAAGCTGCTGAATTCCTTTTTAAGTACCCCAAAAGTATCACAACCGATATACCTATTCTAAAGGGACCTTCTGTGAGTCTAATGTTATTTTTGTCACCTACCTGATACCGAAATGTAAAATCCATAATGACGTAGAAATATCGCGAGTCTCGACACCATTCAATGTAAATCTTAGGTTCTAGCCATATACAAATCCAGAAAACTCTTAATTTCTACTTATAAATCTTGAACCCATTAGAACTTCTCGAGAGTCATCTTCTCTACTCATTTCTCAATTGCACCGCCCAAATGGTCCAAACAACATGTGCCTCATTAGTATGACGACACCCAAAGAAGTACCCCACCTTCATGCAACCAAGAAAATTCTTACTACACGCACACTACATCCTTCACGAATAACCACTCAATCATTCCATGATTCCTATATACCTATAGAGTGTAATACAACCCATATCCAGAAATTCCCTTACTCAAGTCATCCTCGATCTCAACCTCTGCAAGTCATAATTGATTCACAAATATACCTCAAACTGAAACCAAAACAACACATTCACCGTGCAATTAACTGATTTATAGCAGACTCCCTAACTTGGCTCAAAGACTTGGAATAAGCATCTGATAAATTACAAAAACTATATCCCCTTACTTCCATAATACCGCAGTGAGATTCAACTAAATCCTTCATACGCTCATGTAACACAAACCATCTAATACCTCAAATCATCTTCAAATCTCGCAGCATTCATCCTCCTGATAGTCAGGTCAACTACAACAGAGCTAAACTCAAATCGCACAAATAACCCACTGGTAGAAAAGAAAGCCTCCACACAACATCATAAAAATCACGCATCCGTAGATTACCTCGCAGGTTATAACCCACCTACCTAGCCTCAAACTGACATCTCTCTATACCCTTTCACAGCCACCACTACTATGCAATTACTTAATCTTCCTAAGTCTAAACTCATCATCAAGACATGAGAATCTAATTCATTACACAGTTAATCAACATGAAAGGCCCTCCAATACAATTATAACTCGATATTATACGTCACTTCAAGACAGAAATCAAGCACCCAATAGTCCTTTCTACGTCTCAAGCAAACTCTTCTCATCACATTCAATCCATATGAACACATCCCGCAATCACATCATACTCACCATATAGCCATCCAACCACTCACTAAGCCACAAATTCCACTAATAGGGACAGTAATGGACTTATAAGTCCAAAAGCGTGTGCTCACACAATTCAAATCTCCATGCTCAAGCTATAGTCAAAACCCGGCCTCAAGTCCTCCAGACTGGCCCATCATCAGCACACCGAGATCATCTCTCACCTCATCCATAGAATCACAAGCGATCGATATAAAGTTGACACCAAGCGCTCACATGCTCATACGAGTGTGTGGAAGGAATTCAAAGAGTTACGCTTCAAGCTGAATCAATACTTCATGATAAGGAAAGAAAGATGGGAAGTTTATCCTAAATTCCTTGTAGCCTCTCGAAGATAGGTAAGGACGTCATCATACAGATCTGCAAGACTCTACTAGACACTTGCTCATGACTCATAGAGCCAATGAACCTAGAGCTCTGATACCAACTTGTCACGACCCTAAGTCCAACTAGTCGTGATGGAACCTAACCTAACCCACTAGGTAAGCCAATTGAAAATAAACTAATTCCAACGAAATTTAATGAGACAAATAAATAAAAGAAAATATCTGAATCTTATACATTTCCCAAGGATTGCTAGTGTAAATCATGAACTTCTAGGATTTAGAGTTTACAAAGCTAGTGTAAAATAAATATATCATTTGTCTAAGTCTAGAGCTACCATGAATAAGAGGTAGCTATTACCAGAACGTAGGTACGTCTTCAATGCTAGCTACCCTCATACACAGCAACATTAGCATCCAAGTCTGCACGCAAGGTGCAGAAGTGTAGTATGAGTAATCCGGACCCCATGTACTCAATAAGCAACAAACTTAACCTTAGATTGAAAGTAATGACGAGCTAGGACAAGTGTCAGAGTCTAACTCTAATAGCAGCAACAGTGCATAACAATACAGTAAAAGTGGTACACGAAGTAACTCAGAGATATGATGCTCGGCTCATTCAGTCATGGAAAAATAGGCATGGTTTTCAAGTATAACAGTAAATCCCAAATCTTTCACCGAAAACACCTAAAGTATGAGTAAGTTCGAAAACTGTAATTATTCCTAAAGCTTTCAACATTTAAACGTTTCATTTTCAAATGGAATGATAAAAATAAATCTCTATGCCTACATGTCAATATGTATAAGGAGTCATGAATAACGTGAAACCATACAACATGAGGAAAGTGCATCACTAACATGTATGTCAAGTGTGCATGTCGAATACGATACAACTCAGTGACAAAACCATATGCATACTCTCAGAGTATTAATTAACTCAGTCCTCCCAGTCACTCAGTCCTCACAGCCACTCAGTCCTCATAGTCACTCAATCATCCCAATCACTCGGCACTCGCACTTGGAACTTGGAACTCGCACTTACTAGGTTCCTGCGCTCACTGGGGGTGTGTACAGAATCCGGAGGGGCTCCTTCAGCACAAGTGCTATAATAAGTCAATCATGTCATAAATCCACCTAACATGCTGTGGCGTGCAGCCCGTTCCCATAAATATCACTCACAAACAAGATCTCGACCTCAGTCAGTAATCAATCTCTTAAGTCTCTCGGTCTCACAATGTCATGAAAGATCAGCCCAAAAATAATGATGTGATGTATCAATCAACGATAACGTAGATAGAGATATGATATATAGATGAATGTGTATGACTCAGTATGTAATTTTAATATAAACAGATAACTCAACCGCAGAAATGACCCCAGTGGGTCCCAAGAGGATAAGCATATAGCCTGGATAGGGTTTCTAACATGGATCATAGCTCAATTAGCATGTAGAGGTTTTATGGATACAAATAAGATTAGGTGACTAAATAGTACCATAGAAATAACCGAGTCACAATTCACACGGTGCATGTCCACATGCCCGTCACCTAGAATGTGCCTCACCTCAACACCAAACACATATCATGTATATTTGGGATCCATACCCTCAACACCAAGTTTAGAAGTGTTACATATCTCGAACAAGAAAATTTCAACACCGAGCAAGCTAAATGATGCTCCAAAAATGCCATTTCGCACGTACCAACATCCAAACGGCTCGAAACTAGCCAAAAAAAACTCAAATACATCAAATAAAGCCTAAGGAAACAATTATAATTGATAAAGGTAAAATCTTTAATCAAAAGCCCAAAATCAACCAAGAGGCCCAACATGGGCCCGTGCTGCGAAACTCGACGAAACTTATAAAATTCAGCAACCCATTTAATTACGAGTCCAACCATACTAGTTCAATCAAACCCGGCTCCAAATCGTTGTTCAAAAATAAAAAATTCACTTTATGAAATTTTAGACAAAAACCCCCAAATTTCACTTTTCAAATGATTAACCAATTGCCAAAAATGAAGGCAGATTCAAGAAATTGTGACGACCTAAATCGATGGGCCGCGACGGGCACCCGGTGCCTTATCCCGTCGAATACCAACATAACATATCTATCTTATCATGTCATCATTGGTAAATGGGCCAGAAAGGCAGTCATGAGATAGCCAGAATAAAACATAAGGGAATACTAGACATAGGATGATCCAACATGATGTAGAAACTTATACATGTGACATACGGGCCTATAAGGCCGACATGATCATTTGTACACCCAAAACATAGGCCGATAAGGCCATACAAGTATCCATATACATGAAATTTGTCTACAAGCCTCTAAGAGTACATAAACATCATAAAGGTCGGGACAAGGCCCCGTTATACCAATGAATATATGTCTAAATCATACTGACCAAATAGGCAATTCCGGAGCAAGTGGAGTGCACCAACACCTTCCGCTGAGCCGATAGCCTACTAGGAGGACTCTCAACCTATCTATCAGGACCTGCAGGCATGAAACGAAACGTCCCCAGGAAAAATGGATGTTAGTACAAATAAAGTACCGAGTATGTAAGGCATGAAAGCAGTATATAAAGACATTAAAGAATCATAGAGTAAAGAACTCAACCTGTAAGTCTGAATAGCTCTGTGAATCATAAAACATTTATAATGTCATGCATATGCGTATAAATTACATATCATGCATAGGTATCTACATAAATAACATCGTCAAGCCTCTAAAGGCATCCCATCATGTCATCTCGGCCTCATTGGGCGAACTAATCAATGTATACCAGCTGATTAGGCGGTGGTGCGTATATCCATAACCTTTCCCCACACCACATATACATATACTATACGCATATATAACGTCATCTGGTCATGTGTCAATATTCATGTATAAGCGAATGCAATGCATAATGAAGTAAGTCAATAAGATCCATCGAAATGTCATGAGACTCATGAACAGACAATATGATAGTAAGACACGTGGGGAATCAAGAACATAGGCATCCCTATTACCTCTATGAATAGAGTCATTTGTGAAAGTTGCATGTTTGCTCATTTCATTGTATCGTATGGATCATGCCAAAAGAAAATAAGGGATAGACTTAAAATACCTCAAGTCATCAATGCAACTCAACAACAACAACCTTATACGACAACTAGCGTGCCAACCCTATAACAATGAAATACATGTACAACTTAGATGGCGCTAGTATATCACGTATCTCAAATGATAACTCGATTGTAAAGTAAAACGGGCAGCATTCCCTCAAGCCTATCATAGGCGAGACAAAAAAACAATACAATCAGCAACTCAAAAACAACCCAACTACAATTCGGGACCTTCAATACAACAAAAACCCCCCCAAATATACCATAACACACCCAATTAACATGTAATCAATTAGCTTGAAATTTCAACGATGAGTGACTATCCTACCACATGTGGCATTTCTCCACGCCCTTCATCGTTCCAAACTTCATAAATAAGTAGCACAATAGGCCAACACGAGTTGACTAGAAAATAACCCACTAAAAGTGGAATATATCAAACTCACGGCTTCCGATCACCGTCCCGTGAGTTCTAACTATTAGAAAACGAATTTATCAACCTTATTTGATATTAAAAAGTTTAAACACATAAATTAGGTGTTTTCTTAACTATGAGTACCTTTCAAAACTCAAACCATAAAGAAAAAGAGAGGTGATATAGCGATACTTACGCCATAGGGATCGTTCTAATGTTATCGCTTCTTGACTTCGTAACCGGGATGTTGATCTTGCATGGAATTTCTTGGAAAAGGCTTGGAGAGCTTGAGTATTTTTGTGTAAATTCTATGTGTATAATTATGAGATATATAAGTGAAAAGAACACTCATAAGCCTACCGCCTCAATTCTCCAAGCAGGTGGGTAAGCTGCCTGCTTGACAGCTTGAGCGGTGCAACTTCGGACGCTTGTATCTCTCTACTCCGACATCGTATTCAAAAACGGTTTGTAGAGTTAGAAACTATACAAATGGGTATTTAATTCCATATAAGGATCTCCATGTAACTCTCAATTTATTGGGAGAAAACTGCCTCGCAACCTGGCCTATAAATCTGACAGTTTCTCCGAAGTGCGGCGATGTGACTTGGCGAGCCTACTTTAAAAATTCATATTTCTCTACCCCGATGTCGTATGAATAAATGTTTTAGGCCATTCGAAACTAGATTCTAAGTCTTTCACTTTGATATATAATATGTCCCAAAAAGACCTCATAAAACACATGAATGTATTGCTCAAAAAGCTTCATTACAATGCAAATCCTTAGTCGATTTTTCCGCAACTTAAACCCTCTTTTTTTAAACTTTATATTTCATATCCAAACATCATATATTGTCATATCATGACTTTAACCCATTTAATCGTGATTAACAAGTCTCATATTCATCTTAACTTACTTAAGACTTCGGTAAACCTTTCTTATCCTTGTTGAAGGATTTCGTCCTTTTTGAGTTGACATTAGATAATCCTATAATGAAAGCGACGTCTGAAGTACGGGGTGTAAAAACATTAAATCATTTTATATACTTTCAAAGAGGATCTCATTTCCGAGCTTAAATCAATTTACTTACGACGTACTTTCACGTATAAAAACATGCGGTGTAACAGAGATATAGTAAAAAATGAGTAGAGAGCACTTACCCAAATCCATGTGGTGAAAATCACTTCTAAAATCGTCCAAATCCGAGCTCCCAAACTCAAACTATGATCAAATAAACAAACCTTGATTTATATGCTTCCGCCCAGCTGTTCTGCCTTGTTTCTCATGCCAAACAATCCTGAAGCTCAATTTTGATGCCTCCAATAGATTCATTGTGAAATTCCAGCAAGTTAGGCTTTTGAATCACTCCATTTGACCTTATAATGAAGGAGATATGTTGATTTCATTATTTGCAAATAGTGCAGATTTTTAAATACGAATTTAATGGCAATTTCATAATTAATCTGAATATCTAACAACCCAATTCAAAGTAAAATGACCATAAATTCCTCAAACGATATCAAAACTTGATGATTCCTGTTGCTATAGTTCCAAAATTATGATATGGGTCTAATGCTTCAATCAAAATAAAAATTGGAGCTTATTTGATTAATATGGTACTATTTATGCTTGAAGAAACGACGTTGAAACATAAAAAATATGCCCAACACAAATCAAACCTAACTGCACATGCGCCCATCGGGACGCCGTTTAAACATACCAACAAGTCCCATAATATAATAAGGACATACCCTACGCCTCAAATCACACATAACAACGTAGTAACGACAAATTGCATCTCAATTCGAACTTAACTGAACTTTGGACTTTCAACTTCCAAAACTCGCGCCGAAACATATCAAATCAACCCGGAATGAATCCAAATTTAGCATACAAGTCTCAAATGAAGTAACGAAGCTATTACAATTTCTAGAACTACAATTTGAATCCCATATCATCAAATTCAACTCTCGCGCAAACGTATGAAGTCTCCAAACATTTAAATTTTCCAACTTTCGCCAATTTGCGCTGAAACCTTCTAGAAACATTCAAATGCAATATGGCCATATGCTCGAGTAAAAAATCACCATCTAGACCTAAATGAACATGAATACTCCAATCAGAGGTCAAATACTTAAAAAGTAAAACTTGGTCAACTCTTTTAACTTACAGCTTTAATCATGAAATTCATTCTTCCAAATTGATTTCGAATAACCTGAAAATCAAAACGAACGATTCACACAAGTTATAATACATCATACGGAGCTACTCATGCCCTCAAAATACAGCACAAAGTGCAAATTCTAAAAATGACAGGTCGGGTCGTTACAATAATATATTTATACCACTATGTAAATAGTGTACAATATATTATTAGTTACATGTAATATTGCAAAAAAATATATTATTACTCGATGAACATAGATTACATATGGTGTAATCTCTCTCCTATTTTCAATGAAAGCCAAATGACATCTTTTAAGAAATGAATCATTGTATTTGAGTTATAGTCAATTTTGTTAGGCTAAATTTTAGGGATTTAGAGATTTTTTAAGAAATAATTGGTTTTAGTCAATTCAGTTAGGCTTAAATTTAGGAAATGATGAGGATCTCATTAAATTTGCTAAAATTTGAGATTCTTATTTAATGATTTTCGTAGAAAGAAAAAAGATTTTCTACACTGAATAATTATTAATTGTATAAAATGTTGTACAAAACGTGAATCAAATAGTAGTTGTAGATGATATAATTTACTCTAATAGAAGTTGTAGTTACGAAAATTTCCCTTTATAGAATTACACAGTAAAGTGGGTTTGTCCTCAGATGTGGGCTTATTGGGCTGGGAATGCTATTAAACACCATCTCAAGTTTTATGCTAACTGAACCTTCCTAAAAGAGTTATCAGGCCCAAAATTTGTTTCCCACTTGTTCTTTTTTTTTCACCTACTTGTTCTTTTGTTCTCCAATCTTTGAATATAAACGGAAACCTCATTTATTATGTAAAGTGTTAACTTCTGTCGGCATAATAAATTTCTCTCTATCTCATCCGTTTGACAATTTCTTATGGGATACAAACTTTGAAAGTTGATTTACTTTGTGATATATACACTAACCGAGAGAAAAATTTAAAGTATAATTCAGATGTTAGATTAAAAAACTAACCTCCTTTTATTGACGTTCTGCTTGTTTCAAATGGAGCAAATTAAATACCGTAGTGAAGTGTTCAAACTTGATTGTCGTAGGTAAAAAATATTCTAATGTTATTCTAGACAATAAATTGCGTCGAGAAAATAAAATCAAGACCGAAAAATATTGCAACAATCGTAGTATTCTATTACAAATATTTGAGTGTTACAATCTCTATGAATCCTCTGATTCTTCTTTTGAAAAGTGAATAAAAAAGCGTCCGAGCTTAATCTTGAATTTTATTTTATTTTAATCCAAGTGCTTGAAGCTTGATCTTTATCTTGACGTACTTTTAATCCAACGGCTTGCAGCTTGTTCTTGAATCTTCATCTTGAACACTTGAATGCTTGTAGTTTTTAGAGAAATATGCAGCATTTAATCAACGAGCTCCCTCTTGCTTCTTTTTATAACTTCTGGTTCCTTTTATGGGTTATGAAGACACCTATTTATAGTTGTGGGAGGGAAGAGTTATGATAAGAACAAAATCTTTCCGACCAATCAAATTGAAGTGTGACAAGGTCGCATTTGGTTGGCCAGAACATGTCAGTTGCACACGTTACGCGGTTTCATTGGCCCTTTAATTTGACTTGGCATGCCTTGTCATTTTGACACATGGCACAATCCTATTGGATCTTCCATTTGACTTGGCGTGCCATGTCATTTGACATGTGGCACCAAATTGGGCCTCTAGGAAGATGTCATCTTCGGCTTAATGAAGTGGGTTCATCACTTTAGCTCAATTAAATGGGCTAGCCCAATGGATTAAGACTTATTTATTTAATCCATATATATTTGACTTATATAATTAATCCAATTATATTAGTCCATAATATCTAATTGGACCAATATATCTTGAATTTAAAATATAGTCCAAAAATTTACGAATTTAATTTTGTAAATTTTATACGCCTACAAATGCCCCCTCTTCAAGATTTTTCAAGACATTAACTTTGTTAATTTCGAAGGCTAGACTTGGTATCCGTAAATTAATACACTACTAAAGTTGAAAGCATATGCTAACAAATTCTATGTTTTAATTACTTAAAGCTTGCATTAGTCCTATATGTTTGGATAAAGAAAACCACGTAAATTGAATTGAATTTGCATTTGGATTGTCAAATGGAAATTGAGTTTGGATTGCATTTGGATTGGCTTAAACGTTGACAATGAATTGGTAAGAACTCCAATTGATATATTATTGTCTTGCAAGGATTCCATCCCACGCCAATTCTAATTAGACTAATTGTCGTCGCCTCAACAGTCCAAGTCCTTTTTAAAGACCAATTGTCACAACGTCCCACATCGAGAAATCACTATTTGACAGCCACCTTTTGTTATCTATAAATACAATACATCTTTCATTCCATTAGTATCAATTTAAATACCAATTTCAGTGTTTGCAAATTGGTTTGAGTATACTTTTAACGAATTAGATGCATTGTGGCGAAGGTAATTTCTTCTTCTTTTCTTATGCTTTCTTATTTGTTTTACTCTATTTTCTCTTTTTTCTTTTTAGAAGTAATTGCGTAAAAATACGAAGTCCTTTATAAGTTCGAAGTGAAGACCTTTAAAAGTTTACGATGAAGACCTTTAAGATTTGCGGTGGAAACCCAAAAAGTTCACGATGAAGGCCTCTAAAATTTGTGGCGACTCGTGGTCGATATCTCTAAAAGTTAATGGTGAAGACCTTTAAAAGTTTGTGGTGAAAACCTTTAAACTTTATGGCAAAGATCCATAAAAGTTGGCGCAAAGATCCTTAAAAGCTCGTGGTCAGGATTTTTAAAAGTTCACAGTGAGGACCCTTTAAAGTTCGCGTAGATTACCTTTAAAAGCACGTGATGAAGACCTTTAAAAATTCGTGATGAAGACCCTTAAAAGATAGTGGTAGAAATATTTAAAAGTCGGTAGTGAGGACCCTGTAAAGCTCGCCACGAGCACTGTTAAAAGTCGCAACATACGCCTTTTAAAATTTCGGAACAAAAATCTTAAAAATCAGAATACCTTTAAAAGTTTGAGATGAACACCTTTAAAATTTCGCAACGAGAAATTTAAAAAAAAGCACCTTCAGAATTGTCCCATACAACATCTTAAACCAACTTTATACTGCACCACGCTGGCAATTTCAAATTTCCGCAGTCTCATCAAAATATTTGTATCTTGGTGTAGAAACGTCAAAATTACGAGCCGTTTGATTTCTTGGAAACTAGAATTCAAAATATAAAACATGTTCAAAATGTAGGATTTAATAAATTAAGAATAGTTTCAGATTATATTTCGAAGACAACATAAGATTCTGACATGCTGACAATTTCAAACTTGCGCGACTTCACCAAAACTCTTATATCTTTGATGTAGGAACGTTGAAATCACGAATTGTTTGATTTCTTGTAAACAAGTGTTAAAAATATAAAACATTTTCAAAATGTAAGATTTAATACCTTAAGGATAGTTTCAGATAATATTTCAAAGTCAACATCGGATTTTGATATACCGACAGTTATTGGTGCGACTTCGCCAAAACTTTTATGTTTCGGTATGGAAGTCTCGGAATCACAAGACGTTTTTCTTTCTATCAATAGAAATTCAAGATCTCAATTCTCACCAAATTTCTTTAGTTAAAGTCTCATAGAATTTGAAACGCTGTGCCAAGCAATCTTTCTTCTTATACTTGTGTTCCCTTTTGACGCCTCTCTTCTGTTCCCCATTTTTTAGGGAAGTGAGCGGATATGAAGACCAACAAACTTGAAGGTTATGCGAACATGAAGACATAGAGAATCCCCAGACTTTGATGCAAATATTGTCATTATTTCCGTGAAGACACCATTTTATCATAGCAGGTTGCCCCTTTTAAATCAAATGGGATCCAAAGCTTAACAGACGAATGGTATCTCAACTCGATTTTCAAATGCTGATTGAATGGATTACATTCCATCATACTTCATTCGAACAATGATTGGGGCACTATGTATCTTTTGAACTCATGTGACCGAACTCACAAAAAACTCTAAGCTGCCTACGTACCTCGGTGAAGAGGATCAAGTCATACCATAGTTCAGAATGGGTGATTTTTTTTTTTTTTTTATGTCCTAACTTTTGCCTAGGCCACCTATTTCGAGGTTTTCAACCAAGAGGACTCCCTTTTTTGGGGGGTGGGTCGTATATATTTTAGACTCATGTAGGCTAGGAGTGAGTCGTCCTATATGCCCATAGAGATTCTTCCATACGGTCATTCCAATCTCGTTTGGATTTGGAGATGACTTTCTTTAACAAGTTGCATAGAGTTTTGTTGAATGCCTCAGCTAGACAATTGTCGGCAGCATTGTACAGCGAAGAGTTAGGTTGCTTGAATCCAAAGAGATCACAAATCTTGTTCATAAACCTATTATCGAATGGTTTTCTGCTATCCATTATTGTGTAACGAGGAATGCCAAAGCGATAGATTATGTTTACTCGGATGAAACTTGCTACATTTTCCTTCTTTAGCTCTTTAAGAGCAACAACTTCAGCCCATTTTGAGAAGTATTTAGTTGCAACCAAGATGTATAGGTTCCCACCAGAGGAGTTTGGCAGTGGTCCAATAACATCCAATCCCCAAGCGCCAAACGGCCAGGATGCAACAGTCATGTGCAACACTTCAGGAGGTTGATGAATAAAATTCGCATGGAATTGACAAGTCTTGCATCTTCGAGCATAGTCCAAGCAATCTTTTACCATCGTTGGCCAATAATATCCCATCCTTTTTATATGGAAGTGGAGCTTTGGTCCAGACTGGTGTGACCCACATACCCCAGAATGTGCCTCTTGCAAAGCTTGGAGTGCTTCTTCTTCCCCTAAACATCTCAAGAGTACTGCCTCGAATGACCTTATGTATAGAGTATCTTTGTAGTAAAGGAAGTGAGGTTCACGACGACGGATTTTAGTCCTTCTCCTAGGATTTTCTGGAAGTATCCCATAGCATAAGTAGTCGATAATGGGTTGTCTCCATTCTTCTTTCTCAACTTCAGAAATAGCGACAAGATGCTTGAGTTCATTTTCTTCACCTTTAGACTCATTTGGCGGCGGTACTACCCGTTTTTGGTAGGCAGTAACTTGCGTTTGATCACACAGGGTTAATGATGAAGCTAGGGCAGCTAAAGCATAAGCCTTCTTATTTTCTTTCCTTGGCACATGGTGAATAGTCACATCATCGAGCCACCCCATTGACTTTTTAGTGTAATCATGATATGGGCGTAGTTCAGGCTTCTTGACCTCGTACCTACCCAGAATATAATTGACCACTAACTAAGAGTCACCAAAGACTTCCAATTGCAGCCGCTTCATTTCGACAACCATTTCAAGCCCAAGTATTAGTTCTTGATACTTAGAAACATTGTTAGAGCAGAGTTGCGTCAACGTAAAAGAGTAGGGTAGAACTTCACCTTGAGAAGTAACAAATACTACACCAGCACCAGCTCCTCCGGGATGTGCAACACAATCAAAGTACATCTTCCATTGAGGCTAAGCTTCAATGGCCATTGCGTCCTCATCAGGTAGTTCGTCAGTTAGCTCCCAATCATCAGGTATAGGGTGATCCGCCAAGAAGTCCGCTAAAACTTGTCCTTTTATAGCCTTTTGAGGGATTTACACGATTTCAAATTGTTGAAACTGGAGGTACCACCTTGCTAGTCGATCACTAAGGACAGATTTTGACATCACGAACTTGATGGGATTTGCTCTCTAAACAAGATGAACAATATGAGGTTGAAAGTAGTCCTTCAACTTTTGAATTGAGAAGACTAGCGCAAATCACAACTTTTCAATTGGTGAATAATCCAGCTCGTTTGGTTTCATTATCCTGCTCAAGTAGTAAAGAGATTTTTCTTTCCCCTTGATAAGTAGGGATTTTTAGCCTATTATTTTCTCTCTTTTACTTAGGTTTTGGGTTAAAAATGCAAAAAGGTGTTCCCGAAAACTATCTTAATGTGCTTGTTTGTAGTGTTTGTTCAAAATGAGGCAAAGAAGCCATAATCAACTCATGAACGAGTCAAACTTGCACAAATCCAAGGCTGAGAGCAAGAGCGCTGAGAGCGGTAGAAAAGCGCGACCGTGTAAGGACCAACGCTGAGGCGGCCACAAATACGCAGCCTACGAGAGTGAAGATCAGAGAGGCTATTTTTGAGCATAAGACTCAACGCTGACCGCGATGGAAAAGCACATCCGCAAAATCTCTAGCGCGGCCGCGATGGTTATTCCACTGAGAGCGTGATTCAGGGTTCACAGACTTTGCAACTCAGGCTTAAATGAAGGATGCCGTCCACGTCCAAATTATGCGGCCGCGAAAGAAGCTCACGCGGACGTGGTCAATATTACGTGGTCCGCAAAACTAAGCTCAACCCAAGCCCAGAATTGAATAAACGCGGACCGTGATCACTATTACGCGGCCGCGAAAGCCCAAGCACGGACGCGGTCAGAATAACGCATCCGAAAATCCTCCGTCATGTAATGACCCGATCGATCATTTTAAGATCTAGCACGTTGATCAGCGGTTTGAGGCCATGAGCAACTTCATTTCAGGTATTATGATTTGTAGGTGTGGTCGGAATTGAATTTCGGGAAGTTTAGAGTTGATTTGGAAAGAAAATTCTCATTTCAGAAGCCTTAAGTTGGAAGAATCAACTAAGATTGGAATTTTGAGTAAACGATCTCCGAATCAGGATTTGAAGGTTCCAGCAGATTCGTATGATGATTTCAGACTTGGGCGTATGTCCGGATCGGGTTTTGGATAACCCGGGAGCATTTCGGCGCATATTGTGAAAGTCAGCATTTTTGAAGAAATTTCCTAAGTTTGGCTTGAAGAACATTTTAGTGATGTTGATGTCCGTTTGAGATTCCGAGTCTGGGAATAGCTTCGCATGGTGATTCTGGAGTTGGGAGCGTGATCGAAAGTGAATTTGAATGTTTGTAGGTCATTTTGAAGTCATTTGGCTAAAGATAGAAATTTGAAGGTTTTCGAGAAATCCGACCGGAAGTGGAAGTTTTGATATCGAGGTTGGAATGCGATTCTGAAAGTTGGAGCAGGTCTGTAATGTTTAATATGACTTGTGTGCAAAATTTGAGGTCAAGTAGACGTGATTTGATAGGTTTCGGCATCGAATGTGGAAGTTTCAAAATTCTAAGTTCATTAAGCTTGAATCGGGCTATGATTCATGATTTCGATGTTGTTGGAGGTAATTTCAAGGCTCGACTAAGTTCGTGTGAGGTTATGGGACTGAGTCGTGGGATTGGACGGGGTCCCGAGGGCCTCGAGTGCATTTCGGGGTGAATTCGGACCATTTTTCTCTGTTTTGCTGTTGCTGTCTTCTGTTGTATCTGGTGTGCTATGCGAGGAAGAAAATTTGAGGGGATGGAATTTTGCCTTGGGCAATTGCAGTGATGGTTGTGCAATCACACAGAAAGAAACAATTGAGGTGCAGGGAATTGCCATGTGCGACCGTAGGGGTTGTGGTGCGATCGCACAAGGGTGCGTTTGGGGCATCTAAAGCTTGGCATGTGTGAACGCGGTAGATGTGATGCGAACGCATAGGAGAAATCTGGGGGCAACATAGTTGGCCTATGCGATCGCAGAGCTTTTCATGCGATCGCATAGAGGGGTTTTCTGGGCAGTGTTTTAAGAACAGAATTTGTGGCCATTTATTCATTTCTTCCTTGCTATGGTCGATTTTGGAGGAGCTTCAGGAGAGGATTCCTTCATGCAATGTCTAGGTAAGTAAATTCGTCCTTTTTTTAAGTTAAATACCAGACTATATGCATGAATTAGACATGGAAATAGGTAGAAAAATTGGGATTTTGGAGGGAAGACCTAAAAGTTTGTATTCTGGATTTCTACCACGAATTGAGCATGAATATTTGAGTAAATTGTATATATGAGTTAGTAACACTATGGGTAGGGTATATTTTTCGAGAAATTTCGGATTCCGGGCACGTGGGTCTGAGGGCATTTTGGTCATTTCACTGAGCGTGGTTGGGAAAGTATATAATTTGAATTTGTTGTAAGTATTAGATGAATTTCATTGGTTTGTCATTTTTTGGATAGTTTTGGAGCGTTGTGCAACGATTCGAGTCGCCGGAAGGTCTTGGAGGTCGGTTATGGAATTCCGGAGCGAGGTAAGTCTGCTTTCTAACTTTTTCAGGGGAAATTGTCCCCTAGGTGAATTAATTAAGTATATGCTATTGTCTTCGGTGGACTACGTACGTACGAGGTGACGGGAGTCTGTGCGTAGCTACTATTATGCCATGTCCGGGTAGTCTACGACCCACTAGAATGCCTTACGTGTTGTACCTGTGGTCCTGCCTGTAATATTAAACTACTAATATAATTGAAATCGTAATTGAATATCTGAAGAAGACTAGAGTTTATTTTCTTAATCATCTAAAAAGAGAATTGATTCCTCTGTGGATAATTGTATACCTGGTAGGGTTATATTATGGAATATCATTAAACTTAGCAAATGAGTTTCAAAACAAATATTTAAGGGCTTCATTTCATGTCCCTTTAAAAAAATCTTACCATTTTCCTGAGAAAACTGCTTTCTTGATAAAATGGGGACTTATTGTGTGGACATGTGTAACTTCGGGTGCCTGAGTCGCATGTATGATTCGGGAGCAGGATGACCCTGTATTTGTGTGTATTCATAGGAGCATCTGAGTCGCAGGTACGATTCGCGAGCAAGCTAGCCTTATTATTTTATGTATAACCGCGTCGCATGATCGATTCACGAGCGGGGCAGATAGATGCATCTATGGTTCGAGTCGTTCGACCCTCGGTAGTGCACAGTTTATTATTGCTGGTCCGCGCCGTTCGACCCTCGGCATTGCTTGCGTATGATATTTACTGTGTAGTTGCTATGATTTGTGCCTGATTACTGGCCTGGAATTGTAAGTTGTCAACTGAAATGACAGAGATTTAAAGTTATTAAAGATTTTTGGAAGAAGTTGTTTCTTCCCGTTAATTAGATTGTTATTTGATTAAATCGCCCATGATGATTAATTGTTATTAATATGACTAAGGATTAAAGTGTTAAATGTGAAAAGAGCTGATAATAATTATTCCTAATTTTAATAAATTTCCTAGGACATTCATGCTTAACTGTCACACTCGAATATTCTAAATTGACTTTTAGCCAGTGTCTAATTTGACCTCTCGTCACTACCTCTCTGAGGTTAGGCGGGCGACTTACTGAGTACACGTTATTTTTGTACTCATGCCACACTTGCTGTGTATTTTGTTGCACAGGTACTTTCATAGCAATGTGGAGGATTCGGAGACTTAGGCGAGATGTATCATTCGGAGGCGATCTGCAGCTGACAGAATCTCCCTCGTATTGTATTCATTTTCGTTTTAAACTTCCTTGTCATATTTGTATTTCGGACAGGCTTTTGATGATTGTATAAATTCTTAGAATTTGCTCATGTACTTGTGACACCGGGTTCTGGGATGTGTTGGGATATATTTGCTAAAGTGTAATATTTAAAGAAAGAATTACAAGAAAATACACATGACTTCACACCATAACTAAAAATGGCCCATGTTTTTAAGGTTTATCCATCCTAACCCATATTGTACATATTTGAAAGCACTAGCAAATTCAAAATATGTGTTTTTACAACCATTGCTTCTAAAAACTATGGAATTAAATTTGTGTTCTTACAACATTGCTTTCGCTCTCTTCTTCTCACATCCTCGACATATGCTTCAAAGGGCTGTATATTTTCTGCTTCTCCTCTTGTGTCACCTGGTTGCAATGTAAGAAAATTGAAGAGTAGAAGTCCACCATTGAAGACCATTCAAAACTTTGCTTTCGGAAATTGTTTTTTTTTATTTTGTTAATTTTTTTGGATTGGGTGTTGTTCCAATTGATTGGAAATATCAAAAGAAGTTCAAAATTTAAATTTGAAGTGAATTGGAGTAGATTTGAGCAAGATTTAAATTAAATTTCAGAGAAGACGCAACGAAGAAGACGAAGTCAGTTTTTTGTATAAGTATGTATAATCTTGTATAATAGTGTATATGAGTGTGTAAACAAATCTTATACACTATTATACACTTTTATACACATTTATACAAGCGTCTGTAGACGAACTTCTTCCAATATTTTCAGTTGCAATCTTGTTCAAAACCAGTCCAACTCTCCATGAAATGACTTCAAATTTTATATACTACCTCCTTATACTATTTCTAACAAGTATAAATAACACCCACTCCAAATTTCTCTCAAAATCAAATTCGGAATTTAAACCCACATGTTTAAGCTTGTTAAAAATCTAATTTTCATCACCCAAATAGATTTTGTTTGTAGAACTAATATTTGAGTCACAATTACTTATTTGAATATTAACTTAAATGCTTGAGGAATCCTTTTCAAAAATTAAATAGTAATTTCGAGAACCTATTGGAGTTGGATGTTGAGTTTTAGCCTAATATTTTCGGGCTAGTTGATTGTAAATAGAAACATGGGCTATAAAATTGAAAAGCATGAATCCTGGTTTTTCTAATATAAAATATTTCCCATATTTAAACGATTGTTTTACTTAACACATTTTTATTTGGTTAATATGTAATAAAGTGAAAGGAAATGTTTTTCATAATTGGTAAAACCGAGAATTTTTTTTCAATTAATTAATGACTTGTCACGCCCCAAAATCGAGGGACGTGACCGGCACTCAACCGGGTGACCCCGGTCAAGCGAACCTGATTTGCCTTTCCTATCCCATGCGTTACTGATGCGAGACTAAATTGCATAGTTTAACATGTGATATACCTTACATTTTATGCGCA
>MDKJ01065454.1:0-17296 GCA_005239525.1 Nicotiana knightiana | reverse complement strand
CCTAAGGATTCGATTAAACAACTAATCAATCATGATTATCTATGATGAAAATCCATTAATTAACATATGCAGATAACTCAATGATTTAGCTTAGGGGAAGAAAAAAGAAATATCTGAAAATTAAAACTAAGTTAGTTAATCAAACAGCCTGTAACTAAATTTGAAACATCATTTAGGAAGGAAATAAACAGAAAACCTAGGACTCCTAAACAATTACTCCAACCAAATAAACAGTAATTAGAAAACTTTAATACCAACCTAGGTGACTTGTTTTAATGCACAAGTATTTAAAGGAAACACAGAGGAGGGGTACCGATCGCTTATAATAGATCTGGCCGGATTCCGGTGGCTTCAAATTGAATCGAACTCACGTGAATTACTTGCTCTTGTGAAGAGCAAGTAACTCACGTAAGTCTGAGCCAACGAGGTCTTCTGAATCGGCAGGGACGAGTTTTTTAGTGTTTTGAACTTTTTAGATCTGAAAATACTCTTTTTTGGTGAGCTTTTTGGTGAAAGTAATGGTGAGACGGGGTTTAGGGGAAGGAGAGGACTGTCTGGTGAAGTTTTGGTGTTATTTGGTTGAGCGCCGCCGCCGGTAGGCGATTTCTGGCCGGCGGAGCAAGGCGGCTAGGATTTGGATCTGTGAGAGAGATGGGAGAGTGGGGTGAGTTCTGAGGGGGGTAGGGGCTCGTTAGGACATATATATAGGGAATGGGATGACCAGTTCCGGACCGTTGGATCAAAGTGATCCAACGGCTGAGATGAGAGGGGGCTTAATACGGGGTCGTTTTGAGTAGTGCAAAGGCTGGCCGGACTGGGCTCACTTGGGTTGGGGTTGTAGTGTTACTTTTGGGCCTGGGCAAATTAGCCCAGGTCCGATTTTAATACTATAGGGGCAATTAAACCTAAATTAATTTAATTAACACTAATTCTAAACAAATTCATAAATAAAAAAAATATGATAATTAATTCTAACCTTATTTTCGTCCAAACTATAAAGTGATCAAGAATGAAATAATTAATTTAATACTCAAATCCATAAGTCGTTAGATAAATGACTAAATCGATTATTTAACCATTAGCTCGCATTATGTTAATTAATCGTATTTTCGTCATCAATTAATTAAATCAATTATTAAATAGCATATTAATTAGCTTCTAATTATATTTTTTTTATCTAATTGAAAAAGAAAATTTTAGTTAACGAGTAAAAGAAAGAAGTTGAATTATCAATTAACACGGGCAATTATTTGAAGGATAAATTTTATAATTTTCTAAAGATGATTAAGGTTATGCACCTAATTATGCATTCTTTTTAGTTAATTATCAATTTTATAGGATGAGTTATGATTATGTAATGCAAAAATGATTCACAATTAATCACTAAAAATTAAAAAAAAAAATTAATTGTAAAATTAATTTATTGTATCGAAGTTGTGGGATCATATGGTGGGGTAAAAATCACATGCTCACATCTAGGGTGACTTGTTGCCGGATCAGTTCATACTAGGTGAGACGAGATTATTGGATTAGGGATCAGTGCGATAAGATTATGTGAGGTACATTAAAGAACAATTACTATTATTTGGTTGGTAATGAGGTGATGATTCTAGACAAGAGGAGAGATTCGATAGTTGGTTAACTCTACAGTTGGTTGTGAATTTCTACACATCTCCTCCGTTGTGGTGGTATCGTAAGCGTTATAGCAGGACCTATATATATATGTCATGAGGTGCATTGGGAGCATCAGATTCGTGGAATATTGGCTATTAAGGTTCAAGGAATGTCATTGTGGTTAGGTGATGAAGTATGCGGTGCATGGTGCTAATTCAGCAAAGGTATGCAGTCCTGTTCTGGTACATCGTGTGGTAGTTGATACGGTGTTCAAATATTGGAAACAGGCCTGGTAGAGAGTTTCGGGTGTTGGAACTGGGTTCTGAGCTTATTGTATGGATAAAGGAGGATATCATCATATTTGATCAAGCTACTGAGCTCAACTGAGTGGTGGTAGCACAGGTAGGTGCACGAAGTTTAAATAATGAATTTTGGCAATTCCAGATCTGTTCGTGGCACGTTTGAGGATGAATGTATGTTTAAGTGGGAGAGAATGTAACGACCTGGCCGGTCATTTTGAGCTCTAGCGCATCGTTAAGCGGTTTGAGGACATGAGCAGCTTCGTTTCAGGTATTATGACTCATAGGCGTGTTCGGAGTTGAATTTCGGGAAGTTCGGAGTCAATTTGGAAAGAAAATTCCCATTTCGGAAGCCTTAAGTTGGCAGAATAGACTAAGATTTAACTTTTGAGTAAACGACCTCAAAATCAGAATTTGAAGGTTCCAGCAGGTTCGTATGACGATTTCGAACTTGGGCATATGTTCGGATCGGGTTTTGAATAACCCGGGAGCGTTTCAGTGTATATTGTGGAAGTTATCATTTTAGAAGAAATTTCATAAGCCTGGGTTGAAGTGCATTTCAGTGATATTGATGTCCGTTTGGGATTCCGAGGCTAGGAATAGCTCCGTATGGTGATTCTGGAATTGGGAGCGTGATCGGAAGTGAATTCGGAGGTCCGTAGGTCATTTTGAAGTCATTGGCTAAAGATAAAAATTTGAAGGTTTTTGAGAAATCTGACCGGAAGTGGAAATTTTGACATCGGGGACGGAATGCGATTCCAAAAGTTGGAGAAGATCTGTAATGTTGAAATGTGACTTGTGTGCAAATTTTAGGGTCAATCGGGTGTGATTTGATAGGTTTCGGCATCGAATTAGAAGTTTGAAGTTCTAAGTTCATTAAGCTTGAATCGGGTTGGAATTTGTGATTTCAATGTTGTTTGATGTTATTTCAAGGCTCGACTAAGTTCGAATGAGGTATTAGGTGTCACGACCCCAGTTCGCCCTTCGTGAACATGTCGTGACGGCACCTAGTCCCTATGACTAGGTAAGCCTAACAATGCGGAATAACAACATAATTGCAGAAATATGTAAGTAAAAGAAAGCTAAACGATCAAAAAGGAAAAAAACTGTATATAAAAGCCACTTGGCATATACAACCCAAAATAATATGGAAGTCTACAACATCACCCCAAAACCCGAAAACTCACGAGAACCACAGGTTAACAGAAAGTAATACACTGCTCTAACTCCAGAATATCTATACAATTGTGAGGAAGGCTAACAACTCTTCACGAAAGCTGGAATAAGATTGAGACTCCTGGTCTGCGGACGTGGCAGATATACCTCGAAGTCTCTACTGTATCTCTCAACCTCGGGGATAGTGCGCCTGAGTGGAGGTACCTGGATCTGCACATGAAAAACATGCGCAGGAAAGGGCATGAGTACACCACAGCGGTACTCAGTAAGTGCCAAGCCTAACCTCGGTCGGGTAGTGACGAGGAAGGTCAGGGCCCTACTGAGGTCAAATAATATAATAGGAATTTACAGTATGAAAACAGGCGGTAATAATGAGTACAACAGTGAAATAAGACAGGTCAAACAAGGAGATAACTAAACACAAGAATAGGGTAAACCCGGAATATGTACAACATAATAACAATGGTAACAATGAGGATCTCCCAGGATACCGTCCTGCAGTCCTTTTCTCAAATGTCCAGTGGATCTCCCGGGATACCGTCCCGTAGTCCAACTATCAATGTGCAGGGGGATCTCCCAGGATACCGTCCCGTAGTCCCAAAGTAAATATGCAGGGGGATCTCCCGGAATAGCGTTCCGTAGTCCCAAAGTAAATATGCAGGGGGATCTCCCGGAATAGCGTTCGATAGTCCCAAAGTAAATATGCAGGGGGATCTCCCGGAATAGCGTTCCGTAGTCCCAAAATAAATATGCAGGGGGATCTCCTGGAATAGCGTTCTGTAGTCCCAAAATAAATATACGGGCACAACAAGAAGACGTGCAGAATGAAAGTGCAAAAATACAAGGCAACAAGTAATTTTTTTAGTCTAACATGCTTCACGTAGTGCAATTAAGGCAGTTTAATCAAATAAGCAATTCAGGCAACTAGGCATGATTCTCTAAACTAACATAGACTATAGTTGCAATTTAAAATAAAACAGGTAAGAAAGAAATTCAGGATAAATATTTAAAGTAAAACCGGATTTTCAACAATTAGCACAAGTACGCGCTCGTCACCTCACATACAAGGCATTCAATAACCAAATATCACATCCTAAGGGGAAAGGTCCCCCACACAAAGTTAGACAAGCCACTTACCTCGAACCGGCTCAATGTCAACTTGAAACCACACGTTTGCCACGAGTATCCGACTCCGAATGGCCTAAATCTATACAATTTAATTACATATCGTAAATAACATCTCATGCAACAGATTATACTGTTTAATTCAAGCTAAGGCGCGAAATTATGTAAAATAACCAAAACGCCCCTCGGGCCCACGACTCGGAATCGGGTAAAAGTTATATTTTCCAAACCCTTATTCACTCACAAGTATAACCATATGAAAATATCTCAAATCGGGGGTCAAATACCCAATCAAACCCCCAAAGTTTGGTCTAGGAAGTTTCTTCCAATTTCCTCCGATTTCAACTAAAAATCTCGAATTTAAGGGTGAAATTTAAGATTAGGAACATGGAAATTAGCCTAAGATGGTTAGAACTCACTAACCTTGAATACCCAATCAAAATTTTCCACAGGAATCGCCTCTCCCGAGCTCCAAAATTCTAAAATGGTGAAATGACAAAACCCTCGGATTTTTGGAATATTAACAGGGATTTTCGCACTTGCGATACCGCACCTGTGGAAAAAGCACTGCAGGTGCGGAAGTCACTTAAATGCACAGGGGCCTCACCTGCGATCGCATTGGTCGCACCTGTAGAACCTAGATCGCACCTGCGACCACTGGCCAAGGCTCCCCTATCGCACCTGCGATCAAGGCCACCGCGCCTGCGAGGCCGCACCTGCGGAAAAACCTTTGCAGGTTTGAAGACACCAGAAGGTGCCTGGATCAGCAGCAACAAAGTCCAAATTCTCACTCGTTAAGTATCCGAAACAACCCCGAGGCCCCCGGGACCTCAACCAAAACCACCAACCAACCCTAACACCTCATTTGAACTAGGTCGAGCCTTAAAAACATGTCTCATAACATCAAAATCATCGTTTATGCAAAGATTCAAGCCTAGGAACTTAGGAGATTCTAGAATTCACATCCGACGCCGAAACACGTCTAAACTTATCTGAATGACCTCAAAATTTGCCCACACATCCCAAATGACATAACGGAACTACTGCAACTTCCAGAATTCCATTCCGACCCTCGGATCAAAGATTCACTATCGGACCGGAAACTCCAAAAATTCAAACTTCGGCATTTCAAGCCTAAATGAGCTACGGACTTCCAAAATACATTCCGAACACGCTCCCAACCTCGAAATCACCCAACGGAGCTAACGTAGCCATCGGATTTCCATTCCGAGGCCGTCTTCACACTGCTCCGACTACGGGAAACCTTCCAACACTTAAGCTCTCAATTAGGGACAAAATATCCCAAAACTTCAAAACTTAAAACCGAACGTCCCGGCAATTCAATTAAGCAGAAATAGACTTGGGGAAAATAGTTAACAGGGGATCGGGGCGGTAATTCTTAAGACGACCGATCGGGACGTCACATTCTCCTACACTTAAAAATTTGTTCATCCTCGAACGATCATAAATACATACCTGAAGCAGTGAAAAGATGAGGGTAACAGCTGCGCATATCCTTCTCGGTCTCCAGGTCGCCTCCTCGGCCGGCTGACCCCACCACTGAACCTTTACTGAAGCAATATTCTTCGACCAGAGCTTTCTGACCTGCCTGCCAAAAATAGCTACAGGCTCCTCAACATATGATAGATCCTTATCCAAATGGACTGAGCTGAAATCCAAGACATGGGACGGGTCACCGTGATACCTCCGGAGCATCGAAACATGAAAAACCGGATGAACTCCTGCCAAGCTGGGAGGTAAGGCAAGCTCATAAGCAACCTCCCCAACACGCCTCAATATCTCAAAAGGTCCAATAAACCTCGGACTCACCTTCCCTTTCTTCCCAAATCTCATAACGTCCTTCATAGGCGAAACCCTAAGCAGAACCCGCTCTCCAACCATATATGAAACATCACGAACTTTCCGGTCCGCGTAACTCTTCTGTCTTGACTAGGCTGTACGGAGTCTATCCTGAATCACCTTGACCTTCTCCAATGCATCCTAAACCAACTCTGTGCCCAATAGCCTGGCTTCACCCGGCTCGAACCAACCCACAGGAGACCTGCACCTCCTACCATATAAAGCCTCATACGGCGCCATCTGAATGCTGGATTGATAACTGTTATTGTAAGAAAACTCCGCCAATGGCAAGAACTGATCCCACGACCCTCCAAACTCAATCACACACGCACGGAGCATATCCTCAAGAATCTGAATAGTGCGCTCAGACTGTCCGTCCATCTTGGGGTGAAATGTTGTGCTCAACTCCACCCTGGTACCTAACTCCTACTGAACGGATCTCTAGAACCGTGACGTGAACTGAGCACCTATGTCTGAAATAATAGAAATTGGAATACCATGCAGACGAACGATCTCCTGAATATATATCTCCGCCAACCGCTCCCATGAATAAGTAGTCAGCACCGAAATGAAATGGGCTGATTTGGTCAGCCTATCAACAATCACCCAAACAACATCGTGCTTCCTTAAAGTCCGAGGAAGTCCAACCAAAAAGTCCATGGTGATCCGCTCCCACTTCCACTCTGGGAGCTCAATCTGCTGAAGTAACCCTCCTGGTCTCCGATGCTCACATTTGGCATGCTGACAATTGAGGCACTTGGCTACAAACTCTGGTATATCCTTCTTCATCCTTCGCCACCAATAGTGCTACCTCAAATCCTGATACATCTTAACAGTACCCGGATGGATGGAATACCGCGAACTATGGGCCTCTGCCAAAATCAACTCCCAAAGCCCATCAACATTAGGCACACAAATCCGGCCCTGCATCCTCAGTACCCCGTCATCTCCAATGGTCATATCTATGGCATCACCGTGTTGGACCGTGTCCCTGAGGAAAAGTAAATAAGGATCATCATACTGCCGCTCCCTGATACGGTCAAATAAGGAAGACCGAGAAACCACACAAGCCAAAACCTGGCAAGACTCAGAAAGATCCAATCTCACAAACTGATTGGCTAAGGACTGAACATCTATGGCTAAAGGCCTCTCAGATGCATGAAGGTATGCCAAACTCCCCAAACTCTCCGCCTGGCGACTCAAGGCATCGGCCACCACATTGGCCTTCCCCGGATGGTATAATATAATGATGTCATAGTCCTTTAGCAACTCTAACCATCTACGCTGGCGCAAATTTAGATCCTTCTGCCTAAATATGTGCTGCAAACTCCGGTGCTTAGTATAAATCTCACAAGGCACACCGTACAAATAATGACGCCGGATCTTCAAGGCATGAACAATGGCAGCTAACTCAAGGTCATGGACAGGGTAATTCTTCTCATGTATCTTCATCTGTCTGGACGCGTAGGCAATCCCCCTACCATCCTGCATCAACACCGCTCCAAGGCCAACTCGCGAGGCATCACAATAAACTATATAAGACCCCGAATTAGTAGGCAATATCAAGATTGGGGCTGTAGTCAAAGCTGTCTTGAGCTTCTGAAAGCTCGCCTCACACTCCTTTGTCCACTGAAATGGAGCACCCTTCAGGGTCAATCTAGTCATAGGGGCTGCAATCGATGAAAATCCCTCCACAAAACGACGGTAGTAACCTGCCAAGCCAAGGAAAATGCGAATCTCTGAAGCTGAGGACGGCCTGGGCCAACTCTGCACGACCTCTACCTTCTTCGGATCCACTCGAATGCCCTCACTCGATACCACGTGGCCTAAGAATGCCGCAGAACTCAACCATAACTCACATTTTGAGAACTTTGCATACAACTTCTTCTCTCTCAAGATCTGAAGCACTGACCTCAAGTGATGCTCATGATCTTCCCGACTCCGGGAGTAAACAAGAATATCATCTATGAAAACAATGACGAACGAGTCGAGACATGGCCTGAACACACTGTGCATCAAATGCATAAATGTTGCAGGGGCATTAGTCAGCCCGAATGACATAACTAGAAACTCATAATGGCCATACCGAGTCCTGAAAGCAGTCTTTGGGATATCCGCCTCCCGAATCTTCAACTGATGATAACCTGAGCGCAAATCAATCTTAGAAAATACACGTGCGCCCTGAAGCTGGTCAAATAAATCATCAATACGAGGCAAGGGATAACGGTTCTTTACTGTAACCTTGTTCAACTGGCGATAATCAATACACATGCGCATAGAACCATCTTTCTTTTTCACAAATAAGACAGGAGCACCCCAAGGTGAACTACTGGGTCGAATAAAACCCTTATCAAGCAATTCTTGTAACTGATCCTTCAACTCCTTCAACTCAGGAGGAGCCATATGGTAAAGAGGAATGGAAATGGGCTGAGTGCCCGAACCAAATCAATGTCAAAATCAATGTATCTATCGGGCGGCATGCCCGGAAGATCAGCTGGAAACACATCGGAAAAATCTCGTACCACTGGGACGGAATCAACAGAAGGGGTATCAAGACTGACATCTCTCACATAAGCCAAATACGCGTCACACCCCTTCTCAACCATACACTGAGCTCTAAGAAAAGAGATAACTCTACTGGGAGTGTGATATAAAGTACCACTCCACTCAACACGCGGAATACCTGGCATAGCCAGCGTCACAGTCTTAGCATGACAATCAAGAATAGCATAATGGGGCGACAACCAGTCCATGCCCAAGATAATACCAAAATCTACCATATCGAGTAATAGTAAATCTGCACTGGTCTCAAAACCACGAATAGTAACCAAACACGACCGATAAATGCGGTCCACAACAAGAGAATCTCCCGCATGAGTAGAACATAAACAGGAGAACCCAAAGAATCTCGGGCTATACCCAAATACGAAGCGAAATAAGAAGACACATAAGAAAAAGTGGAGCCTGGATCAAATAGAACGGATGCATCTCTGTGCAAACCAGTATAATACCTACGATGACAGAATCGGAGGCAATAGCCTCGGTACGAGCAGGAATAGCATAATATCGGCCCTGGCCTCCCCCTCGAGGGCGACCTCTACCTCCCTGACCTCCACCCTTGGCTGGCTGGGCAGATGGGGTAGCAGCTGGAGCTATGATCATGGCCTGAGAACCCTGCTGAGCATGTTGTGGCTGAAAAGTCTGGGAAGGTGCACCCCTACTAAGTCTGGGGCAGTCCCTAACCACATGGCGTGTATCTCCACACTCGAAACAAGCTCTGGGAGGGCGTGGTGGCTGTGACTGGCTAGGGCCAAGTCTACTAGACTGGCCTCTGAAAGCACCCCGCACAGGAGGCGCGCTAGAAACTGGAGGTGCATAGTAAGGCTCGTGAGGCCTGGGTGGAGCTGGGGTACCGCTGGCTATTGGAAGAGCTGAATGAACTGGGCGGACCATATAACCCCTACCATGACGACCTACTGCAGGGGTATGGGCACCAGTGTAGTGGGCCGACTCTCGAGACCTCTTGGCCTGTCTCTCCTCTCGCTCCCTAGCGAGCATACCTTGATCCTCCTAGCAATGCTCACTACCTGCTGATAAGGAATGTCCATATACGACTCTCAAGCCATGCTAAATCTGATGGGTGGGATAAAACCCTCGATGAACCGGCGAACCCTCTCGCTGACAGTAGCAACCAAAGCCGGTGCATGCCTAGCCAATATGGTGTAATGGATAGCATACTGTGAAACTGTCATAGCACCCTAGCGCAAATGCTCAAACTCTGTGCGCCATGCGTCCCTGAGGCTCTGAGGAACAAACTCCCTCAGGAACATATCTGAGAACTGGGTCCAGTTCAGTGAAGTAGCCTCGTCTAGACTGTCTAACTCATAGGTGCGCCACCAATCATAGACGGTTCCGTGAAGCTGGAAGGTAGTAAAGGAAACACCACTAGATCCGGCTATGCCCATAGTGCGAAGAATACGGTGACACCCCTCTATAAAACCCAAGGCATCATCTGATACTTGTCCACTGAATACCGGAGGGTCATACTTCTTGAACCTCTCAAGTCTCCACTGCTCATCCTCTGAAGCAGCTGACCCCTACTCGGGCTGAGCTGGCACTACAGGTGGTACAGGAATGATCTCTGGGACCTGCTCCACATGCACTCGCTGCTCAAGAGTGCGGACGGCGGGAGTCTGTGCTCCTCCCCCAGCCTGAGATGTGGCTGCAGCAAGGGGAAGCAACTCTGCCTGAGCCAGAGTGGTGTACATGGACATAAACTGAGCTAATGTCTCCTGAAGAGCTGGAGTAGTAGTGGCAGTAGGCATGGCAGGTGTCTGGACCTCGGCTAGATCTGTTGGTGGTACCTCGGCGGTAGCTCGCGCAGGTGCTCTCGTTGCACCACGTGCGCGTCCTCGGCCTCTACCCCGGCCCCGGCCCCGGCCCCGGCCTCTAGCGGCTGCTGTAGGGGGCATTGGGTAGCACGTGTCCTCACCATCTGTAAGAGAATAGAATACAGAGGTTTAGAATTGATGTCAAAAGATATTGCACAATAAGGAATTCAATGAAGTGAAGATTTTTTCCTAATCAGTTACATAGCCTCTCGTAGATAAGTACAGACGTCTCCGTGCCGATCAACGAGACTCTAATAAACCGGCCTGTGTTCCGTGACTCCTATGAACCTTAGCTCTAAGACCAACTTGTAACGACCCCAGTTCGCCCTCCGTGAACATGTCATGACGGCACCTAGTCCCTATGACTAGGTAAGCCTAACAATGCGGAATAACAACCTAATTGCGGAAATATGTAAGTAAAAGAAAGTTAAACGATCAAAAAGGAAAAAAACTGTATATAAAAGCCATTTGGCATATACAACCCAAAATAATACGGAAGTCTAAAACATCACCCCAAAAACCAGAAACTCACGGGAACCACAGGCTAACAGAAAGTAATATACTACTCTAACTCCAGAATATTTATACATCTGTGAGGAAGGATAAAAACTCTTCACGAAAGCTGGAATAAGATTGAGACTCCTAGTCTGCGGACGTGGCAGATATACCTCGAAGTCTCTAATGTATCTCTCAACCTCGGGGATAGTGCGCCTGAGTGGAGGTACATGGATCTGCACATGAAAAACATGCGTAGGAAAGGGCATGAGTACACCACAGCGGTACTCAGTAAGTGCCAAGCCTAACCTCGGTCGGGTAGTGACGAGGAAGGTCAGGGCCCTACTGAGGTCAAATAATATAATAGGAATTTACAGTATGAAAACAGGCGGTAATAATGAGTACAATAGTAAAATAAGACAGGTCAAACAAGGAGATAACTAAACACAAGAATAGAGTAAACCCGGAATATGTACAACATAATAACAATGGTAACAATGAGGATCTCCCAGGATACCGTCATGCAGTCCTTTTCTCAAATGTCCAGTGGATCTCCCGGGATACTGTCCTGTAGTCCAACTATAAATGTGCAGAGGGATCTCTCAGGATACCGTCCCGTAGTCCTAAAGTAAATATGCAATGGGATCTCCCGGAATAGCGTTCCGTAGTCCCAAAGTAAATATGCAGGGGGATCTCCCGGAATAGCGTTCCGTACTCCCAAAGTAAATATGCAGGGGGATCTCCCAGAATAGCATTCCGTAGTCCCAAAATAAATATGCAGGGGGATCTCCCGGAATAGCATTCCGTAGTCCCAAAATAAATATGCAGGGGGATCTCCCGGAAGAGCGTTTCGTAGTCCCAAAATAAATACACGGGCACAGCAAGAAGACGTGCAGAATTAAAGTGCAAAAATACAAGGCAACAAGTAATTTTTTAGTCTAACATGCTTCACGTAGTGCAATTAAGGCAATTTAATCAATAAGCAATTCAGGCAACTAGGCATGATTCTCTAAACTGACATAGACTATAGTTGCAATTTAAAATAAAACACGTAAGAAAGAAACTCAGGCTAAATATTTAAAGTAAAACCGGATTCTCAACGATTAACAAAAGTACGCGCTCGTCACCTCACGTAAAAGGCATTCAATAACCAAATATCACATCCTACGGGGAAAGGACCCAAAACAAAGTTAGACAAGCCACTTACCTCGAACCGGCTCAATGTCAACTTGAAACCACACGTTTGCCACGAGTATCCGACTCCGAATGGCCTAAATCTATACAATTCAATTACATATCGTAAATAACATCTCATGAAGCAGATTATACTGTTTAATTCAAGCTAAGGCGCGAAATTATATAAAATGACCAAAATGCCCCTCGTGCCCACGACTTGGAATTTGGTAAAAGTTATATTTTCCGAACCCTTATTCACTCACGAGTCTAACCATATGAAAATCTCTCAAATCGGGGGTCAAATACCCAATCAAACCCTCAATGTTTGGTCTAGAAAGTTTCTTCCAATTTCCTCCAATTTCAACTAAAAATCTCGAATTTAAGGGTGAAATTTGAGATTAGGAACATGTAAATTAGCCTAAGATGGTTAGAACTCACTAACCTCGAATACCCAATCAAAATTTTCCACAGGAATCGCCTCTCCCGAGCTCCAAAATTCTAAAATGGTGAAATGACAAAACCCTCGGATTTTTGGAATATTAACAGGGATTTTCGCACCTGCGGTGCCTAAATTCGTATTTGCGATACCGCACCTGTGGAAAAAGCACTGCAGGTGCGGAAGTCACTCAAATGCACAGGGGCCGCACCTGCGATCGCATTGGTCGCACCTGCAGAACCTAGGTCGCACCTGCGACCACTGGCCAAGGCTCCCCTATCGCACCTGTGATCAAGGCCACCGCGCCTGCGAGGCCGCACCTGCGGAAAAACTTTTGCAGGTTTGAAGACACCAGAAGGTGCCTGGATCAGCAGCAACAAAGTCCAAATTCTCACCCGTTAAGCATCCAAAACAACCCCGAGGCCCCCGGGACCTCAACCAAAACCACCAACCAACCCTAACACCTCATTTGAACTAGGTCGAGCCTTAAAACCACGTCTCATAACATCAAAATCATCGTTTATGCAAAGATTCAAGCCTAGGAACTTAGGAGATTCTAGAAAATTTACATCCGACACTGAAACACGTCTAAACTTATCCGAATGACCTCAAATTTTGCACACACATCCCAAATGACATAACAGAACTACTGCAACTGCCAGAATTCCATTCCGACCCTCGGATCAAAGATTCACTATCGGACCGGAAACTCCAAAAATTCAAACTTCGGCATTTCAAGCCTAAATGAGCTACGGACTTCCAAAATACATTCAGAACACGCTCCCAACCCCGAAATCACCCAACGGAGCTAACGGAGCCATCGAATTTCTATTCCGAGGCCGTCTTCACACTGCTCTGACTACGGGAAACCTTCCAACACTTAAGCTCTCATTTAGGGACTAAATATCCCAAAACTCTCTGAAACTTAAAACTGAACGTCCCAGCAATTCAATTAAGCAGAAATAGACTTGGGGAAAATAGTTAACAGGGGATCGAGGCGTTAATTCTTAAGACGACCGATCGGGTCATCACATTAGGACTGGTTGGTAGGTTCGGTTAAGGTCCCGGGGGTCTCGGGCGTATTTTGGATGGTCAACGGGTCGATTCTTGCCTTGTGAGGATTGTTGGTTTTTCTGGTGTGAGAGCAGCAGATATTTACACAATGCGATCACATGAGAGGGTCCACGATCGCATAGTGCAATTTGGGAGGCTGCTGAATTTTGGCTTATGTGATCGCAGGTAAGAGTATACGATCGCACAGTGCAATGGGGGGCTGATGGTTCTTGGCTTATACTATCGCATCTGGAGGAACACGAACGCACAGAAGAAGAAATATGGGAGTTGCTGTTTTGGCCTATGGGAACGCAGGTATGAGGATGCGATCGCAAAGACAAAATTAAGGAGGCAGCAAGTTTGGCCTATGCAATCGCGAAGGCTTTCATGCAATCGCATAGAGGGGTCAGAACTGGACAGTGCAGTGCTTTAAAAATGGGAAATTTCGCCATTCTTCTCCTATTTTCATTTGGTGTGGGAGATTGTGGAGAGCTTCAAGGGGATATTTTCCTCAAGCATCACAAGTTAAGTTGTTTCAATTCATTTCAAGTTAAATACATGGTTTAGGTACGGATTAAGTGTGGGAATTTGTGGAAAATTATGGGATTTGGAAGAAAACCTAGAATTTGTATTTTTGGATTTTGCCCACGAATTTGAGCATGAAAATTAGAGTAAATTATATATTTGAGTTAGTAAGGTTATGGGTAGATTTTATCTTCGAGAAATTTCGGAATCCGGGCACGTGGGCCCGAGGGCAACTTGGTCATATTTTCGAGCAGAGATGGGAATTTATATAATTTGAATTGTTACAAGTATTAGAGTATATTTTTATTGGTTTTCCCATTATTTGGCTTGTTTTGGGGCGTTGTGCATTGATTTGGGTCATCGAAAGGGCTTGGAAGAAGGTTATGGAACTCCGGAGCGAGGTAAGTCTCCTTTCTAACCTTGTTAGGGGGAATTGTCCCCATAGGTTAACTAATCGAATATGTGCTACTATTTTTGGGGGCTACGTACGCACGAGGTGACGGGAGTCCGTGTGTAGCTACTATCATGCTTGTGTCTGGGTAGTCTAGGACCCACTAGCATGCTTTACTTGTTGTACTTGTAATTTTGCTAATAAATTAGACCATTAAAATTATCGAATTAGTAACTGAATACCTAAGAAGGTTAAAGTTTATTTTATTAATCATCTAGAAAGGGAATTGATTTTCCTTGGATAATTGTTATCCTAATAAAGCATGTTTTTTTACTTGTCGTACTTGTAGCCTTACTGATAAATTTATAATATTTAAAACCTTATCGAACTTGGCAAATGAATTTCCAGAAATGATTTAAATACTATCATCGAGTCCATTAAAAAGAGAATTTCATCACTTCCTTGAGTAACTCTCTTCCGGATAAAATATGAATTTAATGTGTGAATATGTGTACCTATGAGTACCTGAGTCGCATGTATGATTCGCGAGCAGGGTAACTCTATTATTATATATGACTGTGTCGCATGATCGATTCGCGAGCAGGGTAATAGATGCATCTATGGTTCGAGCCGTTCGACCGTTCGGCAGTGCACATTTTATTAACATTGGTTCGCGCCGTTTGACCCTCGACATTTCTTGCGCAAAATATTTGCTGCGTACTTTTCTGTGATTTTAACTTTTTACTGGCCTGGAACTAGAAATTTTCAACTGAAATGACAAATACTTAAATTTGTAAATATGGAAGAAGTTATTTTCTATCACCATCTGTTAATTACCTATGATATCCATGCTTAGTGTCACCCTTGATTTTATTAAATTGACCTCTAGCAAGTGTCAAATTCGACCTCTTGTCACTACTTCTTCGAGGTTAGGCGGGATACTTACTGAGTACACATTATTTTCGTACTCATGCTACACTTGTTGTGCATTTTTATTGCACAGGTACATTCATAGCTAGTGGCTCTGCTTGACGCAGTGATGTGGCTGACTTGGAGACTTAGACGAGCTGCACCATATGGAGACCACCCGCAGCCGGCAGAGTCTCCCTCAGACGTATTGTATTTCATTTTAAATTCCTTGTCCAGTTTGTATTCCGAGCAAGTATTGTAGTACATGTATAATTCTTAGATAATTGCTCATGCACTTGTGACACCGGATCCTGGGATGAGTTTGGGATGTATTTTATTAAATGGATTGTTAAACCATTGTTACTTATTTAGCAATTTTTATTCAATTATTATGTAATAAAATGAAAAGTATCAACTTTCAAAAAGCTAAAATAGGAATCTAATTCAACTATTTAATGCTTGGCTTGCCTGACAATGGTGTCCGATGCCATCACGATTGTAATCAAATTCAAATTCGAATATCATATCACTTTGTTAGTAATAGTGATTTTCTTAAAAACGACACACAATGTAAATAAAAAAATATTCTAAGATAGGCTTATCTTATAAACTATGTATTTAAGTTGAAAAAAATAATTGAAATCGATGAGATCGGATTTCAAATTTTTTACACGCAACAAAGATGAACAGAAGAAGAAATTCGTTGTTGTCTCTTATTTCTGGTTGTTAGATTTTTCATATATTGTTTTCTATATTTATTTTCTTTTATCTTATTTTTATGTCTTCCTTTCTTTTGTTACAAAAAATTAATTTATTTTTTAATAAAAGGATGAGTTATAATAGAAATTGTCTATATAAAAACTTTATTTATGTTTTTACTCTTTTGGTTAAAATTATGTTATATTTTTCTTTTGGCTCTATCTTATCAATCTAAACGTATGCTCACACAACCACTTAAATTAAAAAATTGAGGATCTGTAATTTATGTATAATTCTTATATAACAAGTTTATAATCGTGTGTAATCGGTATATCATCTATGTATATTAGCTATAAAAAGTAAATAATGAATCTAGTCAGATATTTATGTAATAATCCACAAGGTTTCGATTTCTTGATTTTATCCATGATATGGCTTCTATTATAATTATTTTAAAAACTCTCTACTAAAACATAAAGATATCTTATATTTTATTTTAAAAATTATATTATAATTTAAACAATAATCTCATTTCAAAATAATTTGTTTGCATTTTAAAATAACTATTTCACGTCATACCAATTTTTTTTAAAATATACTTTTGTTACACTTGAAAATCGCTATAGAAACTATCAATTAGAAACCAATATCCCTCTTGTTGAATTCGAGAAAAAAAATCTTTTACATAATCTAATGATTCAAAACTATATTCTTCAACGAAAAAAATACTATACTCTTGCAATGTTGGTTTGACTGCAGCTAAATGACGAGGTTCGGCTTATACCCTTCAATTCATAGAAGGTGTTAAGTAGAAATTAATGATAGCAATTATATAGCCAAGGTTTTATTATTCGTTTGATGTTTATTTATACAAATTGGCTCTACAAACAAACATTTTTCAAAAAGAAAAAAAAAAGGTTGTTTGGAATATTGACTGATTTTTGTAACGTTTCTTTCTCTAGCATGCAAGTTTACTTTTAAGTAAATTTTTATCAACTTTTAAACTTTTGAATTAAGATAGCAAAAGTTCCTAATATGATTGCATATGAACATTAACCGAATTAAGTATGATAACAAAAGATAAATTTCCTTTCTATTTTAATTCAAATTTATAAACTTTATCTATAAATTTAAAATTATGATATAT
>MDKJ01021993.1:0-59921 GCA_005239525.1 Nicotiana knightiana | reverse complement strand
TTTGCATTGTCCTCTCCTCTCGGGGCTATGCTCTGCCCCCCAAACAAGGCTAAGCTTTGTCTTGTTATTACCTCTTGCATCATGTCTCTGCACCTCATGGGCTAACATATAGCCAACCTGTCCGAAGGCGTCATAGTCTGAAGGCATCATCCTAATAGCCGGAAGACTTCATGCCATGACCTAAGGATCTCTCAATATTGCACATCATTATTCAAAGGCATCATGGTTCGGAGGCATCATCTTCATAGCCCGAGAACATCATTTCATGGCCTGCGAATCCTCTATCATACAATTCATGGCCCAGGACATCATGGTCTCAGGACGTCATCTTCTCCATCCAAAAAGGGAATTTGCATCATGTCTAAGTTTACGCAATAATCTATACATGCTTGCATGCAGTCGTATTTCTTTTGAATTTGCAGGTAGCCTCAAGAGCAACCTCTCTCCTAACAGGAGCAATCTTTGCTCCAATTTCCATCCTACGCCCATATCCTTCAAATTATTTCAGACATAATTTCAGAGCACAGCCTATATCTTTCAAATCATCCTATTCGGTCAAAATCATTCATCATTTCTTTACCCGACAACTCTTTCATCCTTCCCGGCTAAAGAGGGGCAGTTGTTGATACCCAATTTTCCCTCATATATTTCAAAATACATGTATACTTTCAAAATAGTGTGTGAGCATCATCAAGTATTTTTCCTAATTTTTCCAAAATTTTAGAAGATTTTTAAATCAATTTATTCCCATATTTTATTATATAAATAATCATTAATTGCATCACTAATAATTTTTATGATGATTTTATCATCTAATTTCATTATTTACATCCATATCAAGTTTAAAATATTTTTAGCATATTTGTCATAATTATATTTGCATTTTAAAGGCTAAAACTACACATTTGCAATGAAAACCTATATACATATTTATAATTATTTTATTTATGCCAAAATAATCTTCTTATACTTTTATAGTGTTGAATAACTACTTTTTATTTATTTTAATGCATAAATGATATTTCTATTACTTAGTTATTACTTTTCTATAAATTATTTACTAATTTAGTTGGGTATTTAAATAATAGCCCCTTTTCCTAGCTATTTCGGACCTAGGCTACCCAAGCCAGCCCAAATTACCCAGCCCAACACCCAAATAACCTTAGCCCAATACCCCAGCCCAAACAAAATAACCCAACCCTCTAAACCCGATCGGTACCCGTCTATTATAACCCACCCAGTCCCTTTTAAATCCCAGCCATTGATATTTTAAGATTAACGGCTCACATCCCTTCTCCCTCTTTTAATTAACCAAACCCCTAACCCTAACTTTTGTTCACCCAAACCTGCCACCTCTGTATTCTCTCATCTCTTCCTCTTCTCCTCTCAAAACCCTAAGCCGCCGTCACCCAAAATCACTCCCCTAATCTCGCTTCTGATGAGATTCCCTCCTCATATTCTTACCATATTGACCCCCCCCCTCCCCTTACTGGTTACCCATTGATGGTGTTACATGATTGTTTGCCTAATATGGCAAGCATAATCGAACCAAATTGGTTCAAATCCTTAACTTGCTGCTTATTTCATCTGTGTTCATCACTTGCTCTTTGTAAGTACAATTTCTCCGTATTTTTCGCTGATTCATACTTAACCCTAAGGTTAGGGTTTTCAGATCCTCTTTTGGTTCGAACCAAATCTAGTTCAAGCTTTAATTTTTAGTCTTATCCGCCTATATTCTCTCTATTATATGTAAATTTGTTTATTTCTGCCGATTTTTTACTTACCTTAAATTAGGGTTTCAGATTCTTTTGGTTCGATTCTTTGATTTTTAATAGTATTTCTGTCTATGTTCATTCTATGCATCATGTGACTCTTTGCCTTTTATTTCTGCCGATTTATGTATTTTACCTAAAAATTAGGGTTTTAAATTTTTCCTGATTTTAAATTCTTTCCTTTCTAGTGTTTGACTAATTATTTCCATGTTTATGTGTTCATTTCCTACACTATTTAAACCCTTTCCGTTTTCCCCTTTAAATAAACTGGAAAAAAAAAAAAACACTCACTAAGAAATTTAGGGCATGGTTATGTAATCTTTCTACTCTCTCTTGTTTGCTTTTGGTCTTGGCCGGCTGAAGGCCAAGACCAAATATTCTAGACTCTCGATTTTGTGGAATTATTCTAGTTTGCTTGCTTAACTGGTGAGTGATTATCCTTTGTCATTTCATTTCTATGTATCCTTGAACTATGTTTACAATCCAGCATGTTTAAAATCCATTCTGAGCATGATTCTACCTGTTTATATGATTCTCTTTAGTCCTATAGTTGATGTTGTTAGTTATGAGATTGGTCATTTTTTATTAATATGAATCCTCTTAAAGAATATGCTTAATTTGTTTCCTGCACGTTGTTCTGAACTTGTTCTAAATTTGGCATCTTTAGGATAATATTAGTATGTTAATTAGTTAATCAGTCCTAAATCTTTACAAACTTGTATTGTTATTAGACTTCTTACTCTATCGTTCATATGCCCTGATAACTTGCTTTCTAATATGTCTTGTATCCAATTGGATTCATGTGGTTATTCTGACTGTTTGCCTTAATACAATGTCTAAATGTGTTTTTCTGGGATTAAATAAGGTTGTCCTAAATGCTAGTATGTACACTTGGCTTAATTAGGCCTTTCAGATTTTGACTTATTAAAATTGTGTACTTGGTCATGAACAACTTTGAAAATTTGTTTTCTTAGTGCAATCCTGCCCACAAATTCTATGTTTTCAACTCTGTTCTGGTGGCTTTTTCCTAACAATCAAATCTGTTTTAAAAATCTGTCTTTTCCATGCTGCTAATTTTCTTCTAAAAACCCCTATTCTTAGACCCTTAGGTTCTATCCTTAACCTCCTCAGTTTGAGCACTGCTCGGGATCCATGTGAAACCCTTGTGAACTCTTGACACACTGGGGTTTGGTTTCCCAATCTCCTTTGAATTACTTCTGATTATTTGGTTCTCTAGTGTGAGCATTACCCTGGGTCCTTGAAGACCTTGGGAACTTTGACACACTAGAGATCTGGGGTTCTATATGTGCCATGGGTAATCTCATCATTGGTTGTTCTGTACAGGAGATGAGCCTTGGAGTTGATATTGGTTTGAGGGTCTGGGCTGCCCAGGTGTACTTGGGCCTGATAAAGGCTCCCTATAGTTTATTTCATTACCCTTGTGTAATTCATTCATTAATCTGCTCTATAATAATTTTGTAACAAACAATTCTGGGGTATTTAGTAAAATTGGGAAGGGCACTTATTTTCCTTTGCAAAATCGGGTAGAAATCCTGCCTATAGGATATATGTTAGGATTTGTTGAAAATCTTGCCCTTAGGTGTCTCAATCTGTCCGATAAACGTGTGTTAGCAATCATGCCTATAAGATTAATACCTGGCTTAATTGTTTCTAGCTCAATGTGTATAAATTCCTGCTCATATGATAAAAATCATGCCTATAGGATTAAATCAGTTCAATCATAGATATCATGCCTATAAGATTAAAATCAGTTCAATACTAGAAATCATGCCTATAGATTAGTAATCATCATTCGTAGAAGTCATGCCTATAGGATTCTACTAACTAAATTCAGAATTTGATTATCATTGTCAATCACTTAGACAACATACCTATAGGATTGGACAATAATTATGGACATGTGATTGTGATTTACTGTTATTCATTAACGCGCCTAGATACTGTGTTGAATGTGTTGAATATAATCTGTAGGCAAATAGTAGGTCCTTGCACTCGCATTAAGAAACTGATTTTGTATATCACTGCTCGCTTGTTTCTCACATAGATATCCTGCCTATAGGATTCTGCTATTAATAAAACCTGCCAATCAGTTGCGTGCATTTGTTGTTTATGTGTGGAGGTCAATGTGAGCCCATATCTGCTTTTATTTGAAAGCTCCTAATTGTTTTGTTTGTTGCCTAGTATTTTACAATTTTGAGCAACCTAGGCTTAGTCTAGAACCATCCTAAATAGAGGTCCTAATGCCTCCAGGACAATGAGTAAGGGATGGGTAGTGCACGCATAGAAAATGAACTAGAATCAACTAGAGCGCTTTAGGTAACAACATAAAGATAGTAATCAGGTAGCAGGAGATAATAGTCTGTGCTCGATGGATAATATGAGTAACACCCCCGTCTTGGAGGAGTTACGAAGTATTATTTATGTTGCACGGGGTGATCCTATAGGCTAAAAATTTTAGGACCCCCCATCCTTATTAAATAGTTCTCTTCACTTTCTTAGACTAATTCTCTTCACCTTGTAAAGTGTATCGGAGTTGAACAATTTAAATGGAACAATTATCTTTTTGCCGTGTATTTTCGGATTTTCTCTTTCCCTTTTTCCTTTCTCATTGGTGTTTTTTCTTGTGAGAAAGTCCCTGACTTTTCGGTCGTTCGCATGTAAGGTTGATTTGGGAGAAATCGAATATAGACCGATTTGAGGTCAAATATCAGTTCGCTTGAACGAGGTCGAGTTTAGATTGATTCGAGCGAGGTCGAATGTTAGATAATTCGAGCAGTGTCGAATGTAAGTTAATTCTAGCGAGGTCGAATGTTAAACAATTCAAGTGAGGTCAAATGTTAAAGTCGAACGTAAGTTAATTCGACCAATGTAAGTTAATTCGAGCGAGGTCGAATGTTAAAAAATTCGAGCGAGGTCGAATGTTAAATAATTCGAGCAAGGTCGAATGTTAAATAATTCGAGCAAGGTCGAATGTTAAATAATTCGAGCAGTGTCGAATGTAATTTAATTCGAGCGAGGTCGAATGCATGTTCTCTGCGTTGATGTGATGTGCAAATTTGGTGGAGTTGTGTAAGAATGATGCGTACTGCTTTGTTTATTCATTCGTTGGAGAATATTACATGTTTCTGTTTACCCCATACATACATTTGAGAAGTCTCAGTCTATCTAGTCCCTTCATTGCTCGGCCTGGAGAAGTAGTCGATAGGCGGAGCGGTGAATTCAACACTTAAACTTCGAGAAGCCCTCTTCATCGCCTCATTAAAAACCTCCCTGATAAAACCCAATTGGGACAAAACTCGGGTGAGGGAAAAAGCGTACGACTTGGAGGACGTCCATTTTCAGAAGTTGAAATATTTGAGGTGGGCGACGTTACAATTGTTTGGTAGTAGCTTTCCCTCCATTGTTTCTAGTTGGAATGATCCTTTATGTGTTGCCGCTGTGATTTTGTATGGCCCGTCCCAATTGGTTTCTAGTTTTCCCTCTCTTGGGTCTTTGCTCGCCTGTGTTTTGGCTTTGAGTACATAGTCCCCGACCTTGAGTGGTCTTACTTTGGCCTTTTTGTTGTAGTACCGCTCTGCTTGCTACTTTTGAGCTATCATTCCTATGTAAGCCATGTCTCTTCGCTCGTCTGCTTCGTCGAGGTCTTGCTTTCTATTCTCGTATTGGTCCGCTCTCATTGGAGTATCTCAAACTTGGTTCTCCGACTTTGACTGGTATCACTGCGTCAGTCCCATAGACTAGTGAATATGGCGTTTCTCTGTGCTTGTTTTTGGTGTGTCGCGGTATGCCCATAGCACTTCTGGTAGTAGTTCCGGCTACAGTCCCTCGGTGTCCTCGAGCTTCTTCCTCATAATGTTCAGTATTGTCGTGTTGGAGGATTCTATTTGGCCGTTTCCTGCAGGATGGTATGGCATGGAGAGTATTCGCTTGATGCGCCATTTCTCATAGAATTTGGCCGTCTTTTTCCCGGTGAACTAGGGCCCGTTGTCACAACTGATCTCTTTGGGATGCTGAAGCGCCATATGATGTTCCTCCATATGAATGTGATAACTTCATGTTTGCGTATTACGGCGAATGCACCTGCTTCTACCCATTTAGAAAAGTAGTAAGTTAAAACCAAAAGAAATCGTACATTACCTCGTCCCGCTGGAAGTGGTCCAACGATGTCCATTCCCCATTTGATGAGCGGCCACGTCGATGTTACTGAGTGGAGGTGCTCACCCGCTTGGTGTATCATTGGAGCGTATTTCTGGCACTACTCGCACTTCTAACGAAGTCAGCGACTTCTTTTTTCATGGTGGGCCAGTAATAGCCGGCTCGTATGAGGCATCTAAAGAGGGCTCAGTTGCCAGTATGGGCTCCACAATGGCCTTCGTGTACTTCCTCGAGGACGTGCCTGGTTTGGTTTGGCCCTAGGCATTTCGCTAAGGGGGCGCCAAACATTCTTTTGTATAAGTCGTGGTTGATGATGTTGTATTTGGCCGCTTGCATTCGAAGCTTCTTGGCTTCTTTTTTGTCTGATGGGAGCACTCCCTCCTGTAAATATGATATAATACGGTTTCGCCAGTCCCAAGTTAAGTTTACAGAGTGTATCTCAATTTGGTCTATTGACGAATGGAGCAAGGTAACCACGTTTTCCTTTCCGCTTATGTTCTTAGTGACTGCTGCTAATTTGGAGAGGCCGTCTGCCTCGATGTTTTGTGCTCGAGGAATCTGGTCGAGTTGACATTCGTCTAACTCCGGCAGTAGCTTATGAATTTCTGCCTGGTACTTTTGCAGCCTTTGTTTTTTTATTTGAAAAGTCCCTGTGAATTGGTTGACAACGAGTTGTGAGTCACATCGGAGGATGACTCGTCGTGCTCCATATTTGAGAGCTAGTCTTAGTCCTGTAATTACGGCCTCGTACTCGGCCTCATTGTTAGTCATGTAGGGGCACCGTATGAACTAGCAGATGACTTCGCCAGTTGGGACCTCGAGTACGAGTCCAGTCCAGATCCTGACGCATTGGTAGCGCCGTTGGTGTATAGAACGCATAGGTGGGGTAACTTGGGAGAGATACGGGAAGCTTCCTACTCGACCTCAGGCATTATTTTGGCACTGAAATTGGCGACGAAGTCGGTGAGTACTTGCGACTTTATCGTTGTTCGCAGCTGATATGTTATATCGTGCTCGCTTAATTCGATGGCCCACTTGGCCAATCTCCCCGACAACTCGGGTTTATGTAGGTTTCTTCTTAGGGGGAAGGTCGTGACCACCGAGATTGGGTGGCATTGAAAATAGGGTCTAAGCTTTCGTGAAGCTACGACAAATGCCAGGGTCAACTTTTTGAGGTGGGGGTACCTCGTTTCGGCGTCGACCAGGGTTTTTGCTAATGTAATAGATTGGAGATTGCGTACCTCTGTTCTCACGGATCAACACTACACTTACTGTGATGTCTGATACAGCCAAGTAGATTAAGAGACGCTCTCCGGGTTCTGCCTTGGCGAGTAGCGGGGGTGAGGACAAGTATGCCTTTAGTTCTCTTTGGTCCTCGGTGCACTGTCCTTTTTAAGCACGTTGAAGAATTTGTGACATCTGTCGGAGGATCGTGAGATAAACCCTGACAGGGCGGCTATACTGCCTGTCAGCTTCTATACATGTTTCTTACTGGTCAAAATTTCAGGTATTCCCTTTATGGCTTTGATTTGGTCGGGGTTGACCTCAATGCCTCTTTGCGACACCAAAAAACCGAGGAACTTCCCAGAAGTCACGCCGAAGGCACATTTTTCGGGGTTTAGCTTCATACTGCATCACCTTTGTATATCGAAGGCTTCCTTCAGGTGGTCGATGTGGTCTTTTTGTTGATTTGACCAGCATATCGTCTATATAGACTTCCATTATTTTGCCAAGTTGGTCTTTGAACATCTTGGTGACCAGCCTTTGATAAGTCACCCCTGCATTCTTCAACCCGAACGACATGATTCTGTAGCAGTACGTCCCTTGGTGAGTGATGAAAGTGGTCTTTTATTGGTCCTCCTCCTCCATGAGGATTTGGTTGTAGCCTAAGTAGGCGTCCAATAAACTTAATAACTCGTGCCTCGCTGTTGCGTCGATAAGTTGATCGATATGAGGCAACGAAAAGGAATCTTTCGGGCAGGCTTTGTTTAGGTCCGTGAAATCTACGCACATGCGCCACTTCTCGTTTTTCTTCTTTACCATGACCACATTGGCGACCCATTGGGGGTACTTTGACTCTCGGATGGAGCCGTTGGCGAGCAATTTTTCTACCTCCCCACAAACGGCGCCAAATTATTTTACCAAAAAGTGTTAAACCTTTTTTGTCAAATTGATTAATGAGAAAATAGAGGGTTAATTCTAATTAAATATAATAACTACTAGGTCTGAAGCTTAGATGTAATGATGAAATAGGACCGTGTCCGAAATTAATGAATGCTAACTAAAGATGTTCAATGATTATTGATGAATATGCCAATGAGAATGTGCAATAAATGTAGACAATGGCAATAAATGTAATAAGAAGGAATTTATCACCCAAATATTACGTGACTTGGATGATTCTCTTTCCTGACAACAACGTGGGATAATGAAAAACGAAGGTGGACAAAGAATCCTGGGATCTTATGAATAAAAGATGTATATTGAGCAATGGAATCAGTGGACAAGACAAGTTTTTTTATATTCTTTATAGTCAACCCTTTACAATGTGTTCTTATTAGAAAAGTGAAGATCCTTTTTGTTCCTTATCTCTTCCTATTTATGGGGAATATTCCTAAGAAACCTTAAAAAGTACCATAGAAGGAATATCCAATGGAATATTCCTTCTCACTATTCTATAACCTATTCTAACCGTTGATTTCATACGTTCTTTACACGACCTCGGCGCTAGTTCTTCTTTAGGCCACTCCTCGCCATTAAGTCGTGGTCGGCTTCGTCTTCGGCTTCGACTTCGACCGCACCTCATCTATTTGCAATCATCAAGTTCAGCCCAAATCTCCTTCTTTGCTTTGTTTTAATAGAGTCTAAGACAAAGTGGTTCGTATGCCTACTTGACGAAAGGGAACGAACAACCTTTCATTTCCAGGATGCAGATATGTCAGAAGTACCAGATTCGAATATCTTTTACCAATACAATAACTAATTCCTTAACAAAGCTAGTAGCTGTTAGATGAGGAGCCATTAGCTGTTTATAAAAGTGATAAAGTTTTGCAGCCAAGTGAATTGTTAAAGCTAAGTCTATTATTAATAATTCTGAGGATACTGCGCCGGAGCTCGGCTTCGACAACACGACAACGGTGACGTGTCGGAGGATGCAACGGCGTATAATAATGGAGCTATGATTATGAGTGTCAATGGTTGGTTGATGACACTTATTTTGAGTATTGATTTGGTATTTGTTTCATGAATATATGAATGAGGTCGTTGTTAATTTGATTTTGATATGAACATAATTTAATTGTATATCGTAAGAGAAAAAGAACCATTGTACTGGTATTCTATCCTTCTCTCTTTTCTTTATAGTATTTTTTTGGGGGTGTCTTTTACCTTTTGTGGGCACTTGAGATCAGGGGCGGATGCAGTGTAGGGTAGGAACGTCGGATTCAACTGAACCCAATACTTTTGACACGGAATATAAATTTATAGGTTAAAATTCACCAAAACTATAAGAACTAGTAGATTTAAATCCATAACTTCTAAAATATAATAGGTTCAATGTTTAAAATTTTGTAGGTTGAATCCATAAAGTTCAAATCTTAAGTCCGCCATTGCTTGAGATATTCATGAACATTTTTACGAATAAAGTCATACCTGAATATTTATTTTGTTCCTAATACAATTTACTTTTGCTATTTTTACATCTATGATAATTTTAGTTTATATTTCTTTATTACAAAAGATTACACACAAATGGAAGTATATAGTTGAGTAACTAGGGAAAAATTACCAGCTATGTCCATTTATTAGTAGCTCATTACAAAAATAGTTAAATTCCTAAAATATTACAAATATTAGCCAATCAGCTATTTGTAGCAAAAAAATATCAATTTTTTGCTTTTTCTGGAGTAAATGTTATTAAAATAAATTGGGTACATCTTAAGGAGCTTGTATCTCAGTTTTGGGATGATTTGGTGAAATTTTGAGGTGGTTTGAATTGAAAATTCTAAGTAAAAACTGAATATGAAAAAAAATGATATGTGTATCACATATGCATCATATTTGTATCAATTGTGTAACACATGTATATCCATGTATACCTGTGTGTAAGATACATGCGTGATACATGTGACACAAAAAAAAAATTTGAACTCAGTTTAACTACGAATTTTGATACAAAACCAATTCAAATCACCTCCAATCATCCTCAAATTTTGTATATTGAGTTATCCATATGCTTTTCATGAATTTCAACTATACCCGTTGAAAACGTTCCTTTTTTGCTTAAATTTTTGGAATATGGTATTTTTTTTTTTGTATTTCATCACCTTATTTGCTACCTCATCTATAAAATTTTCTTTCCATCTTACATCTAATGTTCCTAATCACGCTTAAATTTTTGCATGTGATTCTTTGGAAGAAAGAACCTTATTTATTTTAGTTTTTTAATATATACATGTTTGGCTAATTTTGGTAAGTATATGACTAATGAGTAGAGATTGGTAAGTTAAAACTTTTTTGGAACATTCACGTAAGTTTCCCCAACTAGGTAGTGATAGCCCGTGACAGCAGGGCCAGTATTATAAAAGTTGGAATACTTGTTCTGTTATGCACTTGATTGTGTGACTTGATTGATTATGATTGCTTATGTTGTGACATGAGATCGTGGAAAGACTAAGTCTAGGCATAACTTCATGGCTCCACATGATATAAAGCCAGGTAAAGACAATATTGCATATCCGCAACTCCGTATTATGAACATAACATTTGTTTGTGGATGTTGTGTGGTTACTCGATGATACTTTTTAACATCCATGATTTACATATATATTTACATGTTAACAGGTAGTGATTTTCTAACAACCATCATGTTGTTGGTAAGCACCTTTTTTGCATTGTTTGAGAAAAATAATGGTACCTAAATAATTAAGTGTGCAGATAATGGAATAATAGATGGAGATAGTAGTAAGAGAATTAAAATAGTTGGTTGCAGTTGCTATCCCAATATAAAAGAACTACTATTTGATTTATCTAATAAATTTTAGCGCAGATGTGTCGGTTTAGAGCTCCTGTTACAAAGATAAATGTCGGGATGAATATTAAATTACTCGACTGTAACCTACATACATCAAATATTAGAAATCATAAACAGAAGTTTTGTAGTACCTTGGAAAAGCACATAACACCAACCAAGGGAATGTGAGGTTGTTATCAACTTATCATATGAGTTTACCATGCGGTATATGAAATCATTGACTATAGTCGTTTCATAGCTACTTAATTGACTATAATATCCAGGTTTCAGGTCTTTTCCATGGTCACAACTGTAAAAGTCAGTAATGGTTTGACAGCTACTTAAATTGAAATGAAATTATAAACACAATGATTTATGAAATATAAATATAGCACGTAAATCATATTCCAACAGTTTAACTTATAAAGGAGAACAATTTACCGCTGTAACGATAATATAAGAGAGCAAGCACATATATTCATATTCCGATAGTTTTACTTGTTAAGAAGAATAATTTTAAGGATCATTTGAACTATAATATACCAGAGCAAGTTAATCCATATACTGTTGTCCGCCTAGGAGTACCAATTTAGTCCCCAACTTTAAAAAAACAAAGGAATTCAGAGGTCCTTAATATAGTTATCTACTGCAATGTTGCAGGTTTCACGGTTAAATTCTAGCCTTACTTTCTCCAAGATTTTGTAACCAATAATGTTTTTCTTTTTCTCTTTTTTTAGATAAAATTTTCTATATCATTCTCCAAGAAATTTATATATACAAATCTCTACCGACCATTTTATTTAAGGATAACTTAAAAATAAAGGATTAAGAACACATTGACAGTTCAAGGACTCAATCTTTATGAATGAAAATAATGCACAGTTCAGAAAAATAAGTGTTATAAAAATATGAGATTTAACTTTGTCATCCGGAAATGAGTGTGGATCTTTGATGTATTCAGAATAGCAAGAATCATGCCATAAGCTTAAGAAACTAATAAAAAGATACCTGCGGACGATATTTTCATGTGGCTATATGCAAGATTGTGTTGCCCTTCGTGTCGAACTCAATCAATATTGAGTTGTCACTATTCAGTATTTCCTCCTCGACCAAAGAAGTATCTTGACCAACAGTCATATCGAGTGCAGTTAGATGTTTTATTTTATCTTTATGGAGATTGTATCTGGACTTGCTCCTTTAGTGCTATTACAAAATGTAAGCAGATACTTGAAAGTTGTGTTTAATGCAGTCTTTCCATTCTTCCTAACAATTCTTAGGTAGCTCACATCTGCATCTAAAATGGATTCACCATATCTACATGTCCAACTACAATATGTAATAAAATACTTGGAGTTTCATACTTTGCAAATTCTAGGCCACATGGCCAACTTTGTATTCAAGTTAAGTTAAACAGAGTAGAATCACATGGTTGCAAGTGATGATTTAGTATACATCTGATGATAAAATTTGAGCTTTTTTCATTTTTTCCCCTCAATTTTTCCTGCATGAGCTGTTTATAGCTTTTAAGGTTTTGCCCAATTTAAAGATTATATTGCTGGCCAGCGATAGGTGTTAGGATGTACTGCCATAGGACACGATAAAATCAGGCATTATGCACTTAAAGAACTGACTAATCATAGTTGATGTTTTTCTTCTCGATATTGCAGGAAAAAGAAGAAGGAAAAAGGACTTTATGGAACAAATATATAAATCTAGTCTTTTAGCAATATTAACAGATTCAGTGACTGTAGAATGCACAATATCATGTAAGATGGTAGCAAGGTTTTCATCAGAGAATAAAGGTGGCCAAAGAAGAGGAAACAAAGTTAAAATGAGCTTAAATTCTAGTCCTTACCTGGTATGTTTCCAGTGGAAGCAAAACTTGCATAAACAAACTCAAGGTATGTTTAAGCAAAATTGCATAAAGAAATTCAATGGTAGGAGTAGTTATTTCCATCAAAAAATTCAATAATCGTAAAAAGAAATAGTAGATGTAGATAGAAAAAGTTAACTTAGGAATATTTTGAGAACTGCAAGCAGGATGATAACAATTTTTAGTAGAGTTTTCTTCTGTTGGAGGAATAAAGAAGCAGAGCAGATGAATTAGATATCACAGAATTACATTCATCAAATACATGAAGGGACAATCATCTTCCAAGGAATGCTTTTCAAGATTTTTGTAGTTGGTAAGAAATGGACGCTTAGGATCTTTCATATGTAGCTTGAAAGTTTGTTTACATGTTCAACTAAAAAGCAATCGCACTCTGCACAGAAATCGAAGTTATTAAATACTAGTATGTTTTTTCATACGTGATTTGAATATTTCGATGCAACAAAAATGTACAATGTGTTATCTCAGCATTACAACACCTTGTATCACCTTTTGGCAAGGGTCAGTTTTCCTCTTAAACTCTGGTCTTCAGTCTTCCTAATTGTAGTCAACTCTTGGAATTTGAATTTTCAAACAATTAACTTTGCTTTTTTTCTCTTAAGGAAATTAATTTAAGAAGCATCAACCATTTCAAATAATTAAACCAGTTAGTCAAGCATTACTGGTAACAAAAATTCATTTAAAAAGCATCAATACTTTCATATAACTAACCAGTTCGTTAGACATTAATGGAAATAATTCATTAATGTCTCCCTCTTAAGAGGGACACAGGAGTAGCATATGTATTGACTATTTTTAGTGAGTATTCTTAAGTAAGAGAGGTAGAGTGAACTTCCAACACGACTTCGCCAGGAGTTTGCAAGTCGAATTCCGACGAAGATGCTTAGGCAAGTGTCGGCGTCATTGAAGTCACGACCAATATTAATAGGTTCTGAATTGGAGTTATGTATAATTTATGAGTTTGTACTCCAATTCTGAAGGATGTGCATGTATAAATTAGAAACAATTACTGACATTCATGAACAAAATGCACCAATAAGTAATCCAAAGAATACGAAAACAACATACACCGACCAAATTCCCAATACCAACAAACACAGCAACAAAGAAAGGAAGATGGTCACAAGCTTAGAAAAACTAAGATTACAGCAGTCACTATTGCCAATAATCAAGAAATTAAGGGCATAAATAAGAGGAAAGAAACCAAGTATAGAATAAAGAGGGAGAACCAAACCTTCCATGAGCGAGAGAATCGGAGCTTAGCAGAGATTCTTCGCAGGAATAGCACATGATCAGTGGAAAAGCCCTCGAGAAGAATCCAAGGGGGATAGGATATAACCGATTCCGTAGCTGCAAAAATAAAACTAAGAGACAAAATGAATATGGTGCCCTTATTTTGTATTTTATTGACAATTAAGAAACCATAAAACCTAAGCTAGAACCCAATAACCGAAGATCGAATCGCGATCCTATTATTCAGACATAGATGAACAAAATCAGCAGTAGTTTAATGTGAGAAGCCATGACAAAGACAGATCAAGAAGAAAAAGCACACGATTTGGAGAAAGACGAGCTAACCAGTAAATTGGGAGTATCTTTGAGAAAATTAAGAGGAACCCATAAGTAAGAAAACAAGGAAGAAGGATGCGGTGGGTGCTGAGAAAGGCAACAAGGAAGAGCGGTGGCTGCAAAAGCGACATCCACGTAAGTAAACGTCTCTCAACCAATATCTGCAATGTCTATATTGCCCTTGACTTGAAAATCGAAATTGTTGCTCTTCCATAATACTAGTAAAACAAAATAAAAGTGAACAATTAAAAAGAAAAACATTTTCTTTTCCGTCGAAAAAGAAAGAAATATGAGATGCCTGCGGATCTTTTTTTTTTCGGTAATGAAAGATAATATTCATTAAAGTAAAGTACATATTAGAGCATATTATATACTACATAGTATACTATCCAGCCAAAAATATAAGGAACAAAGTTGGGAGTTCTATCAGAGTTCTTTCTACTACATGTTGTTGCATGGGTATATTTCGACGGTTTTGCAAAAGACAAAAGGAAGGTGCTGGTCTCCCCACTAACATTGGTGAGATATTTCTGTGGGAGCCTTCACCCATTTGGTCACCATGCAGCTCTGTTGTGACAAAATCAGGTACTTCATAATATAGTGTGTTGTGGACTGTTGAAGATGACTCCAAAGATGACTCCAAAAGGTGGTGTGCCAGTATGTCCGCTACTTTGTTCTGCTCCCTATAGACATGTTTGACCTGTGGATTACCCAGTTGAACGAGGACGCACCTGCAGTCGTTTATTAAATCAAAGTGAACATCGTTAGGATTTTGCAGTAAAGTGATAACTTCAGTGGAGTCCACTTTCACTTCCAGTGGTGTAAATCTGTGTGTAAGAGTTATCTGCAGACCATGTAATAGATCCAGAAGTTCAATTTGAATTGGAGTTGCAGCATAGATGGTCCAGAAAATCCTAGTTTTCAATTTCCTAAGGAGTCTCTAATTATGCCGTTGTATCCTGAGAGTTGTGAACGCGAAGTGGTAGCTCCATCAGTATTTAGTTTAAGTAAGGGTGAAGATGGAGGCTCCCATTTAATGTACATTGGAATTTTATGATCTTGTGACTTTGAGCGATTAGGGCCAAGATAGAGGAATTCCTGTACGGAATTTAGAAGAGATACCAAGTGGACATAGCCAGTTGTATGATTGAAGGTGTTATTGTTACGATTCTTCCACAAGTGCCAAAGTGTGAAAGGAATTAAGGTTGGTAGTGAAAGTGGTTGTACCGGTGGTGTTGTGCTGTTGTGATGAAAGAATTGAGCCATTCATTCGCTTGGGAGTACGTCATAGGAAGTTGTGGTATATTTATTTTTAGTTGATTCCAAAGGGTAATGGCTACTTGGCATTCAAAGAATAGGTGAGTTGTTGTTTCAATAGTGGTAGTACATACTGGCAATTCATTGAAGGCACTATATTGAGGTGGTGAAGATATGAAGCTGTTGGAAGTTGATTGTGGAGTAGTAGCCAAAGGAAGTTAGAAATTTTTGGAGGTAGTTTTAACTTCCATAGCCATTTGAAATTTTGCATACTTTGGGAGGAGTGTATGTTAGAATTATTTAGTGAATTATAGAGTGATTGCACGATGTATTTTCCATCTTGTGTCAGCCCCCATATAATACGATCATAAGCTTGTTTATTGAGGGGGAAGTATGTGCTAATTAAAGTTTCTAAGATGGAATCCGGAATGACATATGATAGGGAAGAGAAGTTCCAAGAATTATTTGTGCGTTGAGAAGAAATAGCTGCACGTACTTCATGTTCGAGTAGTGGACCTTGCAGTAATTGTCTCAATGTGGTATTTGGTTTAAACCAAGCGTCATGCCAAAAATTAATATTGGTACCATTCACTGGCCTCCATAATATTCCCTGTTGACGATGGTGTCATCCTTGTATGATATTCCTTCAATTAGTTGATTGAGTGGAGCCTGGTGAGCCAGTATTTGCATTATTTAAAAATTAGAACGGAGGCCCAAAACGATTTTGGGTTTTGGAAAAGTCTCAATGCAGTGCTGGAGAGTAAGGAGCTATTTTTTACATTAAGATTTGGAATACCTAGGCCCCCTATATTTTTTGCCATTGTAATACGATCCCATTTTATAAGATGTAATTTTTTAACTGAAGTGGTAGACCCCCATAGGAAAATTTTTTGGTATTGATCTAATCTATGGAGGGTACTAGAAGGCAGTTTTGTAAGCTGCATGACATGGTTTGGGAGAGAATTGAGGGTGGATTTTATCAAGGTAATTCTTCCAGCTTTGGAGAGGAATTTTGTCTTCCAACCGGCAAGTATTTTGAAATTATCAATTAGAAATTAATAATCTCTTGGACTGGATCGTGAGGACAATATAGGAAATCCCAAATATTTTTCAAAGGTAGTGCCCTCCTTCATATTGAAGGAGGAAAGTACAAGAGTTTTATCCGTATCTGTGGTGTTTTTAGAAAAAAAGATTTTTGATTTTTGAAAGTTAATTTTTTGGCCTGAGTGAGTAGTGAAGTAATTAATATGATCAATTATAGTATAACAAGATTTAGTACTAATTTTGGTACTAAGGATTATATCGTCGGTGAACAGTAAGTGTGAAATTGGTGGTCCGTTATTAGACAGTTTAATTGGGTCCCAAGTAGTGTAATCAACCGCCACGTTAATACTTCTTGATAGCATTTCCATGCATAGTAGAAAGAGATACGGAGATAAAGGATCTCCTTATCTAAGGCCACATGATGGAGTAAAGTACGAAGTGGGTGATCTATTTATAAGTATGGAGATGGATGAAGTAGAAATACATGACATTATAAGGTTAATAAGTGGTTGCGGAAAATGGAAAAAGATGAGTGCACTCCGTACAAAAGACCATTCCATTCGATCAAACGCCTTTTTGAGGTCTAATTTAATTAAAGCAAGACCATGTTTGCCCTTTGTTTGAGTAAAATGTTTGAGTATCTCTTGGACAATAATTGCGTTATCAGTAGCCCTCATGGATTTTAGGAAGCTGGACTGAGTTGGCCCTATTATACGTGTCAGGTAAGGCTTGATACGATTGACGATTATTTTAGTAATTACTTTATAAATGGTATTATAAAGGCTAATAGGGCGATAATGGGTTAGCATGGAAGCAGTCTGTAGCTTTGGAATTAGACTTAAATATGTTTTATTGATGTCCTCAGGGATACTTTGCATAGTAAAGATCTGATGACATAATGTGAGCACTGATTCCTGCACCTCGGGCCAGTAATGTTGATAAAAATGGGGGTGAAGGCCATCTGGCCCAGGGGCCTTGTAAGGTTTAAAGGAGTTAATGGAAGTCACAATTTCAAAGTTTGTGAGTGGTTTAATAAGATCATTTTCCATGGAAGAAGTCAAAATTCCATAATTGTTTGTGAAAGATTTGTGAGGGACTGAACATAAAGAGGTAGTGAACAAGTTGGCATAGTAGTTTACGACTGAAGAATGGATGTATTCAGAATCAAAATGTCAATTTCCTGATTCATCTTTCAAGGCATTGATTTTATTTTTCCTTCTTCGATGGAGGGTAGTTAGATGGAAAAATCTTGTATCTGCATCACCATCATTAAGCCAATTTATGCGTGATTTTAGTTTCCAAAAGTCTTCCTCTAGTTTTAGGATATTATTAAAATCTTTGATTAAGTCTCTTTCAAGACTTTGTAGGAAGTAGCTTGTAGGGTAATGTATGGATCGTTGTATGCCCTCTATTCGATTGAGAAGATTTCGTTTTCTTTTAAAAATATTATCAAATGTGGTTGCATTCCAATGTTGGACATCAATTTAGAATTGGTGAATTGCTGGAAGGAGGCGGTGGTTATTTTGTCTCCACACATCAGCTATTAGTGCTCTTAGCGTAGGGTGGGTACTCCAAATACTTTCAAAACGAAAAGGCTTAGTAGCAATTGGAGTTGTTGGTAATAGACTAAGTAGTAAAGGACAATGATCGGAGTGTGTACGAGGAAGGTGGCGAACTTTGGCTTCTTGGAATAAATTAATCCAAGAATAGTTTGCCAGTAACCGATGAAGACGTTCCAATATAGAGTGTTGGTGATGACGATTTTTCGCCCATGTAAATTTACTACCACAATATCCTAGATCTAAGAGTTTGCATGCATTTAAACAACTAATAAAATTATCAATTCTATTATTAGATACACAACGGCCTCCAAATTTTTCATTTGCTCGTGTGACTTCATTGAAGTCACCTCCCATTAACCAAGGGCCATTATAAGTCGCTGCTAAGCATTTTAAATTTTGCCATAATAGTTGTCTTTCATGCAAAATAGAACTTGCATAAATAGCAGAAAATAGAAAAGATTTAGCTAAAGTACGTACCTCGATCATACAGTGTAATTCTTGATTTGTTAGGGCCACTTCCTCTAGTTTTAAAGTTTGATCATCCCAAAGGATAGCTATTCCTCCTACATTGTTGTGTTCTGCCCCCACTGATGCTAAACCCGTGAAGTTAAAGTCATCTCTTAAGTGAGTGTGATCTGGTAAGTGTGTTTCCAAGAGAACCACCAAAGAGGGATGATGTTAATCTAATAATGACCGAAAATTACGCCTAAAGTCTTGTGACCGTGCCCCACGACAGTTCCAAACCAAGAAATTCATAAGAGAAGTGGAGGTTGAGTTGGGATGAGTCCTAGGAACTGTGTGAGCTCCTGGAATCAGAGTCGGAATGACTACTAGAGTAAACTTGCCCACATCTGGATTTATAGTTGGACGAAGTTTGAGAAGGCATTTTTTTAGATTTGGTGGACAGTTCAAATATATCTTTTTTTGATATTGCTCCTTGAGGACCAAGACCTAGGCTTCTGATAGATCTAGAAGGTCCGTGCGAGACTCCCTTAATTCTTCTGCTAACGCTGAGATTTCCTGCTGGGCCATGCCTAGTGGGATTTCCTGAGTGGGGGGTGCTAGGTGGAGCTCTAGTGGACTGGTCGGAGAGATTGGAGGTAAGTACTCTGGTAGATGGAGAGGAGGAGGAGGTGGAAGTTGCATGGGGTTGTAAAAGGTTGTGTGTTGGTGAATCCATCTTATGGGAGTCTGTGTTGGAGATTCTAGAGGATAGAAAGGGATGTCCCCCTGAGTTTGTGGCATCTGAGGAGAGATTGGTGGTGGATTCGACCAAGGCAGGGATTGAGGGACCTGTGTGAATGCTTCCCAGCCTATCTGCATCCTTTCCAGGACTATTTTTGCGATGTCGGAAAGGTTCTGTATCATGACCAAGTATTCTTGGTTGTCGATCATCAACGAGAAGGTGAGTGCATGGCCCAATAGACCCATTTCTAGCCATGATTGTGGTTGTGGAGGAGGAGGGTAAGGAGTTTGTGAAGTGTAAATTCGATGGTATGGAGGTTGATGGAGGTGGTGTTGTGATTGCATTATTGGTTGCAAGGGTGCTTGAATTGGCAGAAGGGACTGGAACGGCGGATGTGGAGTGTGATGGATGTGAGTGCGTGTGTATGGACAGTTTTGGTGGTTTGGCATTTGAAGAGGTTGTAATTGAAGTTATAGGGTATGTTGCGTGTGTGTCTTGGTTAGATATTGGAGAGGGATTTTGTGGGTCAGAATTTCTTGTTTGGGGCAGTTCGATATGGAGTGGGCTATTGGGTGATAGAGGAGGTATAGGAACATAATCATTGTGGTATTTGGGAATTGGTAAGATTTGTGGTGTTATAAAAGGACTTTGATGTGTTGGGCTGTTAGGAAGATCTGTGGGCTGGGAGGTATCCGTGTGGAAATCTGAATGGTTGAGTGGATCCGCGTGGACGTTTGTGTGGAGATTTGGTGAATTGGAGGAGTAACATGCATGCATGTCATTAGGAGGTGGAGTATAAGATGATGTATTGGGTTTGGTGTGAAGTAACGGTGGGTGTAATAATGCTTTTTCATTGTTATTAGTTATTTTTAATGAAGTTGGGTTAACAAAAATAGCCTTATTAGAAGGTGTTAAGAAATTATTATTAGTTGCATGTGATTTGTTAGAAAACGTACTTGGGTTTTCCTCCTGTGTCACCGCCTTACTTGGGGTCACGACACGTATCTTGGCCAGAGTGGTTGCATGGCTTGGTTGCCAATCACGTTGAGGGGGATCTCTGAGAGTGGAAGAAGTAGATTTGCTCTCTGATTTTAGAGTATTTCGTGCATGAGTGGGAGATCGTCGTCTTGTGAAAGTCACTGTTTTCCATTCCTCATGGACTGTCTCGGTCAGTGCTGGGGCAGACGTAGTAGGGTGGAAATTAGTATTTGGAGAAGCAGGTGTGTTTGGGTTGTATGCCGTTTGGTGGGTTATTGAAGAAGAAGGAAGAAAAGAAATGGATGAAGGGAAAGTTACTGTTTTATGTCCCAAACAGCCGCAACTTGTGCATAATAAGTTAAGACCTTCATACCAAATAGTTTGGCGATGGTTTCCTATATAGACATGAGTTTTTAGAGGTTTTTCAATAGGAACTTCAATCCATATTCGTGCATAACGACCTCTTGATGTAGAATATGTGCAATTGTCCAGTTTGAGTAGCTTCCCAATTTTTTGACCAACCTTTTGTAGGATTTCCATGTCGTAAAATTCGGTGGGGAGTTCAAGAAGTCGAAGCCAAATTGTTGAATAAGATAGTTGTGTTGTTGATGCAGTAAATTTAGGCTCTCATCGTTTCACAGTGAGAAAATGATTGAGCACAAACCATGGCCCATCAAGAAGAGCATGATTCATGTTTTCTTCTTTTGTAAATTTAATTAAGTAGAAATCAGAACCCAAATCTATAACTTTAAGGGGTTCAGTGGGTTTCCATAAGGTTTTTAGTTTCGTTTGAAGGAGCTGGTGCCTTACCTTCTTGCCAAAAACCTTAACTATGACCGAGAATTTCCAAGGTAGGTATATTCTAGATTTATCGGAAGAGGAAATAGAGATAAATTCCTCCGAGTTAATGGAGTTTGAACTCTCATCTATAAGGTCCAGGTCATTATTAGAGCTATCATGGTTCAAAGAAGATTGAGACACTAGGTTGTTGGATAACAGGGTGTATTTGTAAGATAGAGGTTTTGTAGGAGAGTTGTAATTGTCGATTTGCATAGAATTTAGATCGGGAAAATCCATGGTTGAAGGTGGTTTATCCATGTCTAAGGTGAGAATAAGTAGAGAGAATTTTTAGTCATTTGAATGCCTTGCGGATCCTTTGCAAGAGTTTTAGATTGGTTGAACAAAATATGCAGAGATATTCATCGAAGAAAATGCTTTGTGGGAAGGGATCAGAGTAGAATTATTTATGAAATAATAATTTTGCGCAAAATATTCAATTCTCTTAATAGTTTTGAATAAAAAGTTGAGCTCCCCTAATCTTTGAGACCACGAGGGTGTTTACCTAAGCTTATAAGCTGGTCAATCTGGCTTATAAGTACTTTTCGGCTTATCTACGTGTTTAATAAAGTTAAAAGTGCTTATAAGTCAAGTGTTTATAGATCAAAAATAAGCCAAAGTCATAAGTTGGTCCCCCCCAGCTTATGAATTTTTAGCTTATAAGCATATTAAATTTGACCAAATGTTTTACTATTTTATCCTTAAAATATTCCTTTTTAGAACAAAACTCCTACATAGATACTGAGCGCCTCAAATATTTTTTCAACCTAAGCCCCCTCCCCCTCTTTAAGTCTGCAATTTTCATTGACTATTTAAGATAAGAAAATTCTCTATTCCTTTGCATATTTATATTTATGTGATTGTGTATTAATCTTTGAACTGTATGTAATAAATGAGGACATATCAAATTTTTGGCATATTGCTTTCTAAGTGTTGTGGTGATGAAGACAGTGTTTGTTTCTCTTCAAATATTTTGTCATATTTATATTTATTTTTTACTGAGAAACTTTTGTCAATTTATTAATTATCATAACTTATGATTATATGTTTATCATAAAAGAATATATTTATCATAAAAATTATCTTATCTAAGCACATTGTATTTAAAATAAAATGACAAATAGAATATTTTGTATTTGAATCGATCTGGAATAAAAAATTTGAAGAAATTACGCTATTATAAGTGTAAACAATTCTAAGGTTATTTAAGTCATTTTAACAGAAAAAGAATTTATCGACATTTTTTTATTAAATACTGTAGCAACTTATTATCAATTTTAGCACTGTATCCAGACACACAACTACTTATTTATTAAATTAATTTCAGTAATTAATGCTTATCAGCTTCTTCAAATTAACTAATCGAAACGAGCTCCATGGGTCCGAGTTTTCTAGCAATAATGCGAGTGTTAAACGGTGAAAAATCTAAAGAGAATCCTAAATCTAAACTACGAAAAGGCGTAACAAAGTAATTATTTATTAGTATAAAGAATTCTAAACTAAAAGTGAAACCTAAATAAATAAAAGCCGTATGCAACAAAAACAGAAATAAACGGCAATTTTTAGTTTTGTTCCATAGGGAAAATTTATAAGAGTTTATAATTACAACTTTATTTAAAATAGAATACACTTATAAAGGATAAAAAAGATGAATGCTTTTTCGCTAAGGGCCTTTGTATTTTTAATATAGTATTAATATTTATAAATGTGTGTTGCACATTAATAATGGAACATAATGGTTTAAATATTTATTTATATGAAGGAACAATAAAATTTAATTAATAAGAGAAATTTTATATATAATACTATAACAATCATCTAAGCGCCGAAAAATATTGTTACATTAACATAATACGTGAATTCAAAACGAAAGGACATCACCAAAACCTATATAAATGATCAATTTTAGTGATGTTTAAAGGTATCTAATATGATGGTATCTTACAGCTTTTTTGGATGATTGTTACCGATTGTATTGTATCGTATTGTTACTTCAAATACGTTATTTTTTTGTTGTTACTTAAACTTTATTGTATCGTATCGCTAAATCAGTCGTTACGTAACGACGAAATTTGCCACTTTATGTAACGATCGATTTAGTGTGGTTGTGTCGTTATCTTGTCTTTTCTCTCATCTCGTCCTTCATTATTATTAAATAATTTTATTTTATCATTTATCCTGCCTTTTATATAATAAATTTACCCTGTATCATAATTTTTCTTTATAAAATTTGCAAATCTATTCTTCATATTGTTGGTACATTAATATATGAAACAACGGCAAACGATACAATCTATCCAAATATTGTATTTATCAAACGATACAGTACAGTACAATACAATACAATACAAAACATTACATTACATTACAATACAATCCATTATGAAACGGTGTGTAACAACCATCTAAACAAGCTGTTACCGAACACTTCTTTATATACAACATTTTTTGTATATATTTCCTTCTAATGCTTTGGTAGGGGTGTTCAAAATCGAACCGAAATCGAAAACCGAACCGAAACCGAAGCTTAATGGCTTATAATGGTTTAACGGACGGAGAATGGATTGAAATATTTTTGTTAACGGCTTATCGATTTGGGGGCTGATTATTCAATTTTCTTAAAGGATAATCCATTAACCCGTTAAATACACACACACACACACACACACACACACACATATATATATATACACATATCCATATTATTGAACTCATTTACTGCTGCTCTCTAAACTTTAGAAGAAAGATTCAATTATTTGTTACCAGCGTGGAAAATTTCATAATAAACAATAGCAATACACGAATAAATAAAAAAGCAATATAGCACGAACCAACAACTACTTAATAATTTGGATGTTTTGCAGGATGGCAACCAGCTTCTTATTAGCATTGCTAACAATGTTGACTACTATTATGGTTCAAAAATAACTGATTATCAACATCACCATAGTTCACAGTGTCACTGCACAGTACATTAAGCAACAGAGAGTAAATAGAATCACATGCCGACTTCTATGAGTACTAAGTATTTATTTGTTTATGAGACATCAAACAGTGTGTCTCGATGGAAGCCTGCCAGCATATCATCTTGATAGAGGACATGGTAACAGACTTCGCAGCTGGATTATCGAATTGGTTAAGTTCAATCTTAACCAAGTTGTGTTTTTATTTTTTAACAGTTTGTCATCTTTTTAAACAGTAAGAAATCTAATCAAATGATACTGTTGATGTATTCTGTTGTGCACTTCTCAATCCCTTACCATCCACTTGAATGTAGTATGAGAAGATAAAAGAAGTATTTGATATCCAGTATTTGATTCTAGTAATATGACCTCATGGTGTAATTTAGTTGATATATATGTATGAAAAATGTTGACTATATTGTTGTCTCGGGGATGTACTCCCCAACACTATGTTGAAGTATGTTAAGTTTCAATCAACTAAAACTAAACCGATAAACCGCCTGATAACCGTCCAATAAGAGCTAAACCGATACCAATCCGTCCGATATCTTATCGGGTGGCTAGCGGATTAATACATTTAAAAATCGATAACCGATAAGCCAAACCGTTAAGAGTAAATAACAGCTCAATCCGCCTGATAAGCAGCTCTATGATTTTGTTACTCTGCCATAACTAGAACTCTTGTTGTCGATATTGATAGCTCTCTTGAAAGTGTAACCTATAGTTATTCATGTAAGAAAATATATAGTGGTAAATACAATCCAATATTTAGGATGTTTGTCCTTGTGCTTTATTATTATAACTACAAAACATAAACATACTGAAAATTATTTTCACACAAATTTAAAAGGATATTCTTTAGTTTCGAAAGACGGAAGTTGAATTCGGGGATAAACACATACTTAGAGGCACATTGACCAGTATCATAAGTGCTGCATGTATGACGTTATTGTCAAAACTTCTATATACCATATGTGTACTATTACATAAGCTATTCAGCGGATCTAAGTTTTCAGTAGCATTACAGGCATATTTTTCTTCAAAATCAACCTATATGCAATGGAAGATCAATTTTAACTTAGTCTATTATATATATATGGTGACACTAACATACATAAGAAATAATGAATTTGCCAACTAATATGTACGGTAGAAGCCCAATTGGTATTAAAGTATTTAAGTATTCTTCTTAGTTGTAATTGTTGGTATCATTTTTTGTTGAGTTAAAACTGAAAAATATTTTATTTTTATCATAAAACTTAGTAATCAACATATTCAATTCTGCTAGCTAAAATAACTCTTTAATTTCTTATCATGTAATTTGCACATATTGCATTTTAATCTAATGATGAAAATATTTTCCTTATTAAATGTACTACTATTACCATTGGGGTTGATAACCAAGTGTTCTATAAGAACCAAATCATCTTTTATTGGATGCTCTTCTTCGTTTCCGACACGAAGCAAGAAGTCACTGAATGTTGGATTTGTTCTTACTTTTATATTTCTTTACATTTGAATATTTTTCATTTGAGGTCATAAGTATAATTTTGTCAAGCTAGCTTTTACAGTTTCTGCTTTGGTCAATTTTGAAACTACTGATCGTACTTGACAGAAATCACCTCCCAAACTATTACTTTTCCATCAAACGGTTCATAGATATCTAATATACCTCTAAAAATCCGGGTGATTGTTTCGATTGTTTCATGCTTAGCCAAAAGCGCTTCATCCCATATTATTACTTTTGCTTTCCTTAAAAATTTAGTACTATTGCTATGCTTTGATATATTTGTGATGGTTATTTAGGTTATTTGAAGAGGTATATCAAATCTAAAGTTAGTTGTGCGACCTCATAATATAATCGTTGCTGGTACACCACTTGTTCTTATTGCTAACAATAACATGCCTCTTGAACTGACATTTGCAAGTAATGCATGACATAAGAATATCATTTAGATTCCACCGGAGGCATATATAAAGGATAATCCCGCTATATCAGGTTGACTTTTTATAATATAGTCTTGAAAACTTATTCTTGTTCATGATTTAACTTTAATTGTGCTTCCTCAAACACTTGTAGGACCTTCTTAATATTATGCTAATCTTTTTTACTTTGTGATCTATTTTTTTTTTAATCTCTAACACTTTTTTATGGAATAAATTTATGTACCCTAAGATTTTTTTTAACTTGAAAAATAATTTTACTCATGTGATGAATTTAAAAAATAATTTAATTAGATTCTTTTGCTAAATAATGGAAGATTTGATTTTTCTGGTTTTAACATATAAAAATATAATTTATTTTCTGTTGATTTAGATTCTTAATATTAGTTCATCTTATATCTGAATATTTAACCGTAATTATAAATTTATCCACCATAATTATTTTTTCAATAAGTAAAAAGACCGATCTGGCATTCCACATTAGATATTTATGTTTGCAAAATCATTAGTGGTATTGGCTCTTATCAACCTTTTTCTTTCTTTTCTCACACATTTATATTCTTAAAAATTTTCTTAGTTGTTCGTTAAAAATTAGGTATATTTTTTTATATTACACGAAAAATTAATAATAAAAAAATATTATTTGAGTAGGAAAATTGTTCAAGTATAATATAATTATATATTATCATGGGGATTTTTTTTCTCAATTTCAATGCTTTATGCAGTCCTTTAGCATTACTTTTATTTTGGTATTGAATATTATAGAGTGGTAATGTATTACCAATATGGAGGGTTCTTATGAAATTGATTTTATAAACCAACCTACATATTTTTAGTAAGGATTCAATAGACAATGTTGTATTAGTTTTAAAATATTAAATATTTAAAAAATTAACATAGAAGTTATTGTAGTCCAAAAAAAAGTTATTATAGCTATGTATTTTCCCTATGAGCTCTCCTGTTTTAATGGATTTGGACAATATAATATGCTTTCAAATTAAATTAGTAATAGGAATTTTTTAAAGAAGTATATCCTAAAAGTGATAGGATTACATGACTAAAAGTATGTCCATATCCCGAAAGTAATTATACTAATAGAAAATCTAACATGTTCCCAAAGGTATTAGATTTACATGCTAATATGTAGTATTATAGATCTATGCCTGAAAATTATTACGCTAATAGGATTCCTAAAGGTAATCATGTAGGATTCCTAACGTGTATTATTATGTCCTAAAATTAATAGGATTACAATGCTAATGTCTAGAATTTCGATTATGTCTTTTTATTGTGAATTATTATGCTTAATATTAAAAGGTTTTTTTTTGTAATCTAATATTTTATTCATGCTTTAATTATATATATATATATATATATATATATATATATATATATATATATATATATATATATATATATATATATATATATATATATATATATATATATATATAGCCTCACATGGAGATTGTTAACCCACTCAGCCTCTCCATGGGCAACTTTGATCTACAATAGATATAGATTAGGACCAAGGGAAAACTGAAACACTCCCATTTGGAAAGCCTTGATTAAGGGATGGGAGGTGTGTTCTAAAGGTATTACTTGGTCACCTCATATCAACTCTAATATTAACATTTGGAACCAAAAATGGTTCCAACATTCCCATAACCTCCGCGGCCTAGTACAAGGACCCCTAATACTCTATCAAGATAACCTTAAATTAAGGGATTTATACATTAAAAAAATTTGGCTCTTTGATAAACTATCAATGACTATCCCTTATGAAATCCAGGATACTATTACACACTAAAATACGCAAAAAAGGTCCATTGTCTGATATCCCTGTTTGGTCACTAGATTCCAAAGGAAATTTTACTACAAAAAGTTGTTACACACTACTAGAACCAACTAGTCAACCAAATGATGCATTTGATTGGATCTGGACATTACAATGTCCAAATTTTTTGGAAATGCCTTCATAATCGAATTTCATGTCAGAAATTACCTATCTAGAATAGGCATGAACATCAACCCACACTGCCCTATATGCACACAAATTAGAAATCACCACCCACATCTTCCTGGAATGTTTTCCAGCAAAACGGTTTTGGGATAACATAGGTGGAATACACATGGACATCGATAGAGGGGAACACTAGCCTATATAGTTAAGAGACCACACAAACTCCCTAGCCCATAATTTAGTTGATTGGAGTTTTTTCCTTCCTTTCGCCGTGTGGGGCATTTGGATCAACAGAAACAACAATAATAACAATAATACATCTTCTTACATTAATGAAGGCTATATCCTACAACAAGAAGTTCAATTTAAACTACTAGCTACTTATAATCCAATACCATTGGAAAAAATCAAAATCAAAATCCATTGGTTAAGACCACAACCAGGATGGTATAAAATAAATGTGGATGCTAGTTTTATGTCACAACAAGGCAGGATTGGGGGTGTCATTCGTAATGGAGGAGGAGACTGAATAGTGGGATTCCATAAAAATATCACCTTAAGAGGATCAGTAGAAGGAGAATTAAAAGCTATTAGGGAAGGGCTGCAATTGGCTCATGAGTGGAACACATTTCCGTTGGAAATTGAGACTGATTCAGTAGAAGCAATACAGGCAATTTACAATGGCAACAAATTCTATGAATCTCTTATTACTAAATGCAGGTTGTTAATGCACCACGCGAAGGGGACCCTCCTCAGGCATAGCTTCCAGGAAGGAAACAAAGTAACACACTCAATGGCAAAGCTGGACAATTCTCACCTGAAGAAAAGAAGATAAGTTTTTGTAATCCCACCAATCGATGTAATAGACTATGTAATGGTAGATAAAAACAACGTTTCCTTTAGTACTAAGTATCTTACTCTAAATACTTGCAACTCATTAGCAAGCCTAGGCAATGAATGTGCCCGACGAGGCACATGCTATGTAGTAAACAATATGTGATCTTTTGGTTATAAATATTCTGTTTGCTAAAAAAAAAAAGAAAAAAAAAATATATATATATATAGAGATAGATAGATAGATAGATATATAGCTATAGATATAGATATAAATAGATAGATGATTCAGTAATGTCTCTCTAGAGGAACTAATCAAAACAAATTGCAAGATCTTAAATACTAACCATAATACACCTGCTAAAGGCCCTAGCAACTTAAAAGTGGTGGATAAGTAGCTAAAGGTCCATTGCGCCAAATACTGGGGAAAGAATGACACTGCAGATATTGCCACAGGTAGAATTGTAGAATAGGACTTCTATGATTAGACAACTTTCGTGATCCTTGATTCTGGAATTATCTTCCAAAGTGAAGTCATATACAACCGTTAATAGTAGTGGATCCAAAATTTAGATGTTGTGAGTTTTGAGTTGTATGAGTGGATTCTGAAATGTTTGTATATGTAAATTCATCTACATTAAGAGTAAGTTTTACGGAGTAGTGGTCAGACCAACGATGTTGTATAGGGCTGAGTGTTGCCCAGTCAAGATCGATCATGTCCAGAAGATGAAGGTAGCAGAGATGAGGATGTTGAGAAAAATGTGCGGGCACACCAAGTTAGATAAGATAAAAAATGAGGTTATTCGCAACAAGGTGGGTGTGCCCCCTATTGAGGGCAAGTTGCGGGAAGCGCCGCTTAGGTGGTTTGGTCATGTAAGGAGGAGGAGCACAAAGCAGTGAAGAGGTGTGAGAGGTTGACAGTGGAGGGCCTACGGAGAGGTAATTAGACAAGACATGGCATAACTTCAGCTGACCGAGGACATGACCCTTGATAGGAAGGTATGAAGGTCGATGATCCGGGTAGCAGAGTAGGTAGTCTAGAGTGTTCATAACAGTAGTATTGGCACCCAGTCTCGCTTTCTGTTGGTAACTAACCTTTGTTTTCTTTCATTTTTGATCACCTTAATATCTTGTTGTTTTTATTCTGTTTTTATATGCCTTTTTGGTACTGTCCCTTCTTGTCTATATTTTCATTATTGTGGTGCTTATGCTTTCCTGAGCCGAGGGTCTATTGGAAACAACCTCTCTATCCTCACAAGGTTGGGGTAAGGTCTACATACACAGTACCCCCCAGACCCCACAGTTTGGGATAATACTGGATATGTTGTTGTTGTTGTTGTTATTGTAATAGACGTTTGGACTAGGGGTGGGTATCGGTCGATTCAGTATGGTTTTGATTGTTATCGGTTTGTCATATCAGTTATCGATTTATAAATATGCTAAACCAATAGCCGAACCGATAAGATATCAGTTATCGGGTATCAGTTAATCGATTATCGCTTGTTATCGGTTCGATTATTGATTTACCCGATAAGAGAACTTATTTAGAGAGAAATGTGTAATGTATCGCGCTAATTGATATTATAACCTTGATCTCTTTCAATTATATTGTAAAGAGTGAACTAAAATTTCATGGACACATGTCTACCCTCATTAAAATGTTTGTTCAATTGCATACAACAAAATTTGCTCAAATGAAAATATATTCACACACGAATGAATATCAATGAGGTTATGAAATGAAAGAAAATGATTTCACCATATTAACGTGCATCATACCAAGACAATGATCATTGAAGAACTCATTATTAATTTTTTCATCTAACGCAACGATGTTCTATTATTTAAGAGTGAAATATTAAATATATTAATACCGTGAAAAGCATTTATCACCATAATTATAAAACTTCTTTCATAGCAGGAATTAAGAGATTTGCTCAAGTCCACCTGTCCAAACACAGTAGAAATAACCCAAAATAGTGGCAATTATACATTGAAAATTAAGAAGTCCAAATATAGAAATAATAGAGAATGCGCTCTAAGGTGGCTTTATATACCTAAGAGTAAAATTATAATTTTAATAAAGTTTATTGGGTTATCGATTAAACCGTTAATAAAATTGGGCAAACCAAGACCCGAACCGATAACCCAATAATCAAATAACACAAAACCATTTACCCATCCGATTCAGATAACCCAATAAGCTTTTTTCGGTTTGGCTATCAGTATTATCTGATATATGCCCAGCCCTAGTTTGGACATAAAAATTATAATTTTTGATAAAAATAGTATTACGAATTAAGTTGAAAAATGATATTTGGAATTTGAAATTATATTTGGACATGCATTTCATTTGAAAAAATGTTATGGTTTTGTGAGTGTGGAAAAAAGTTTTTTAAATTTTTTTTTTTTGAAAAGGTGATCACAACCATATATTGGTTTTTGAAAAACTTATTTTCTAAAAAATTATTAAAACTTGTAAAATTTTATGGACAACCACATTTATGAAAAAATGATTTTTTTTATGGACAAACGGGGCATTATTTTTCGCCGAGCGTGACACATTGTTATTAAGCTGTATTACTGTAAAATAAATAAAACAGTAAACTTTCTGAAAATACAGAAACAGAAAAGTTAGTAGAACTAGAACGTCAATTCCCTTCTGAAAATAGTATAGGAATAAACTGAGCCCACTGAATACACAGTGTGTCCTTAAGGAAATTATTCTCCTCAAGTACCCGAGGTTTAGTATATATCCGCCTAGGATAGAATGATTTAACTCACCAACGTATCGGTACCAAAAACTCTGGTGATCGGCGAACCACTTGATGGTCGTAAAACACACTGGAATATTTTGTCCAGAAGAAGAAGAAGAAGAAGAAGAAGATCAGAAAATTTAGTAAGTAAAATTTTTGGGATTCAAGGCATATTTATAGCCAATTTCGTATTGTATCTGAAAAGGTTTTGCAACCTTTAAGAAAAACTATAGCTGTTGGAACAGGTGTGAATATTGCGGGAAAATTAAAAATGGATTTAAAATAATCCGAGAAAGAAAAATGGACACCGGACGGGTCGCGGGTCATGAGTTATTCCGGATTGAATTTTCGTTAATTATTAAATTAATTAATTAAATAATTTCAAAGAAATTTTGTCCAAAAAGATTAATCAATCAATCGATCTTTGACCAAATCCAAATCTGAATCCGAATCCGAATCCAAATAAAAATCTGAACCCGAACCCGAACCCGAAGCTGAGCCGAGCGAGCGAGCGACGGCGCAAGGCTTGCCTTCTTCTCAACTCTTTAAGAGCTAAAAGAAGAGCTTCTCTATATATACATATAGATTTTATTTCCTTCTTCCAATGAGGGACAAAGTGCACTAATTAAAATTTTGACTTCCCTCCATTTCTTTTCCCACCATTTTCCATTCACTCTTTTTAAGCTATACCAAGCTTAAAATTAATATACACTAAGCTTAAAGACCAACAATCCCCCACATGAATGGGGAATGGCTATAAAAAAAAGGAATGCACGGACGTGTGTGTGTTTTACATGCAAGAAATAATTGCATCTGGATAAGTAGGTTTCCCTTTGAACTTTCCGTAGTGAACTTATATCGGATATACTTGGTCAATCGGTATATTTGATATCTTTGAACTGTGGATATTTGTTGTATACCTAAACAACATAAGTCACACAATCAATCCTTAACCATCTATGTTTCTCACGGTTGTGTTCGTTTCAGCCATGAACACCGCCTGGTTTCATGAGTGCTTAGAGAATGGGCCTTTACTTTCATTCCCCTTGAAGCGGCTTACACTTCACATTCACATAGGTGATTCCTAAAAGTGTAATCCTAAAGACACACTATCTGGTCATATCCTTCCAGACTTAGCAAATCATTAAAAAGTTTTAAGCTTTATTGACTTATCAAAAAGCCTTAATGCCTTACCTTGATTTCTGAACTTTGTCTTCATCACGAGAATGGGTTGACTTATTTGACAATGTTGAACCGTCATTCATGACTTTGTTTGATCTCCTTGAACTTAGCTCTTGGGATCTCCAGTTTGCTAGATAGAGTTACCCCCATGATGACTTGTCCCAGGCCTTAACCCCATTCCCTTTGATGATCTTTCAACTGTCTCTCTAGATAGGCCTTTTGTAAGTGGATCCGACACATTATCTCTTGACTTTACATAGTCAATTGTGGTAACACCACTAGAGAGTAGTTGTCTGATGGTATTATCTCTCCGTCGTATATGAAGAGATTTTTCGTTATACATAACGCTCCCTGCCCTACCTATTGCCGCTTGACTATCACAATGTATACAAATAGGTGCCAAAGGTTTGGGCCAAAATGGAATATCTTCCAAGAAATTCCGGAGCCATTCAGCTTCTTCACCGGCCTTATCTAAAGCTATGAATTCAAATTCCATTGTAGAACGGGCGATGCACGTTTGTTTGGATGATTTCCAAGACACTGCTCCACCCCCAATTGTGAAAACATATCCACTCGTGAATTTAACTTCAGATGATCCGATGATCCAATTTGCATCACTATATCCCTCAATCGCGGAGGGATATTTTCATAATGTAAAGCATAGTTTTGGGTATGTTTTAGATACCCCAAAACTCGTTTCATTGGCATCCAATGTATTTGATTGGGATTACTTGAAAATCGACTCAGTTTGCCAATAGCAAATGCTATATCTGGTCGCGTACAATTCATTATATACATCAAACTTCCCAATACTCTTGCATAGTCCAGTTGTGAGTCACTTTCACCTTCATTCTTTTGAAGTGCATAACTCACGTCAATTGGAGTCTTGGCAATTTTGAAATCCAAATACTTGAACTTGTCAAGTACCTTTTCAATGTAGTGAGACTGTGATAATGTTAGACCTTGCGGAGTCTTGTGAATTTTGATTCCTAAGATCACATCAGGAACTCCTAAGTCTTTCATATCGAATTTGCTAGCCAACATGCATTTTGTAACATTTATATCTGACATACTTTTGCTCATTATCAACATGTCATCAACATATAAACAAACAATGACTTCATGACCTGGAGTGTTTTTAGTGTAAACACATTTGTCGCACTCGTTGATTTTAAACCCACTTCCCAACATTGTTTGATCAAATTTGGCATACCATTGTTTGGGTGCTTGTTTAAGTCCATAAAGTGACTTAACAAGTTTGCACACTTTCTTTTCTTTACCAGGAACCACAAAACCCTCAGGTTGTTCCATGTAAATCTCTTCCTCCAATTCTCCATTTAAGAAAGCTGTTTTAACATCCATTTGATGGATTTCAAGACCATACACGGCCGCTAATGCCACTAACATCCTAATAGATGTTATCCTCATTACTGGCGAGTAAGTGTCAAAGTAATCAAGGCCTTCCTTTTGTCTATAACCTTTGACAACAAGTCTTGCCTTATATTTGTCAATAGTGCCATCAGCTTTCATTTTCCGTTTAAAGATCCATTTCGAACCTAAAGGCTTATTTCCAGGAGGAAGATCAACCAATTTCCATGTATGGTTATCCAAAATTGATTGAATCTCACTAGTGACTACCTCTTTCCAAAACGCTGAATCAGAAGACGACATAGCTGCTTTAAAAGTTTGAGGTTCATTTTCAAGCAAGAATGTCACCAAATCTGGTCCAAAGGAAGTAGATGTTCTTTGACGTTTGCTACGCCTTGGATCTTCTACACTTGGAGTATTCTCCTTTGGTTCTTCCCGAGGTCGTTTAGGTCTTTCACTTAACGACTCGCATTTTATACGGATAAATGCCTTCAAAGAATTCAGCATTATCTGATTCCATTACCATATTAATATGAATCTCGGGATTATCGGATTTATGGACCAAAAATCGATATTCTTTAATGTTTGTAGCATATCCAATAAAAACACAATCTATTGTTTTTGGTCCGATTTTAACCCTTTTAGGTAAAGGAACTTGTACCTTTGCTAGACACCCTCACATTTTAAAATATTTCAAGTTAGGTTTTCTTCCTTTCCATTTTTCATATGGAATAGATTGCGTTTTGCTGTGGGGTACTCTGTTGAGTATTCGGTTAGCTGTAAGGATAGCTTCCCCCCACAAACTCTGCGGTAATCCGGAACTTATTAATAAAGAATTCATCATTTCCTTTAATGTCCGATTTTTTCTTTCCGCAATTCCGTTGGATTGAGGTGTGTAAGGTGCAGTAGTTTGATGGATAATTCCATATTCCGAACATATTTCTGCAAACGGAGATTCATATTCTCCACCTCTATCACTTCTAATCATTTTGATCTTTTTATTCAATTGATTCTCTACTTCATTCTTGTATTGCTTAAATGCTTCAATTGCTTCATCCTTACTATTAAGCAAATAAACATAACAATATCGAGTGCAGTCGTCAATAAAAGTAATAAAATACTTTTTCCCACCTCGAGATGGTGTCGACTTCATATCGCAAATGTCAGTATGAATTAAGTCTAAAGGATTTGAATTCCTTTCAACAGACTTATACGAATGTTTTACAAACTTAGATTCAACACATACTTGACATTTCGATTTATTACACTCGAATTTAGGCAATACTTCTAAATTAATTAACTTCCGCAAGGTTTTATAATTGACATGTCCTAAACGAATATGCCATAAATCATTTGACTCCAACAAATAAGAAGAAGCTGAAATTTTATTCATACTATCAACAACCATTACATTGAGTTTGAAAAGGCCCTCCGTGAGGTAGCCTTTTTCAACATACATTTCATTCTTGCTCACAACAACTTTATCAGAAATAAATACACATTTGAATCCGTTCTTCACAAGTAAAGAAGTAGAAACTAAATTCTTCCTAATAGTAGGAACATGAAGAACGTTGTTGAGCGTTAACACCTTGCCGGAAGTCATCTTTAAGAATATCTTCCCATAACCTTCAATCTTGGCTGTTTAATTATTTCCCAGGGAAATCTTTTCTTCGGGACCAGCAGTAGAGTAAGTCGCAAATGCTTCTTTGACAGCACAAACATGTCGAGTGGCTCCGGAGTCAATCCACCACTCCTTCGGATTTCCAACTAAGTTGCATTCCGAAAGCATTGCACAAAGATCATCAATGTCATCATTCTTCTCCACTATGTTGGCTTGTCCCTTCTTCTTATCCTTTTTCGGGAGACGACAATCAGGGGCTTTGTGACCAACTCTTCCACAGTTGTGGCAGTTGCCCTTGAATTTCTTTTTGTTCTGCTCCTTAGTCTGTCCAGAAGATCTCTTCCTCTTCTTACTTTTTGGAGCAGTCTCCTCAACGATATTAGCTCCCATGATCGTTGAATTTCCACGAGACTTCTTCTCGGCTGTTTTGTTGTCTTCCTCAATCTTGAGACGAATCACAAGATCTTCCAACTTCATTTCTTTGCGCTTGTGCTTAAGATAGTTCTTGAAATCTCTCCATGAAGGAGGCAACTTTTCAATCATTGCAGCCACTTGAAATGCTTCATTCACGACCATACCTTCAGCAATAAGGTCGTGAAAAATAAGTTGAAGCTCCTGAACTTGGGTTCCCACAGTTTTGATGTCTATCATTTTATAGTCTAGAAACTTGGCAACCACAAATTTCTTCAAGCATGCATCTTCCGTCTTGTACTTCTTCTCAAGTGCTTCCCATAATTCTTTCAAAGTATTCATCGCACTATACACATTTTACAAGTCATCCTCTAAAGCGCTTAGGATATAGCCTTTGCAAAGAAAATCTGTATGCTTCAACAATCATGAACTTCTCGTTGTCCGGCATGTCCGCAGCAGGCACTGGAGGTTCTTCACTAGTGAATTTCTGCTGTGATGACCATGGGTAATTTTTAGACTCCGTTCTATGCTTAATAGCCATAAAAAGACAAATTTTATGTACCTCAATTTGCGTGCGCAATCCGGGCGTGAAACCAAAAAGCTTTTATGTGAAAATATGAGAAATAGTAATTTCTAGAATTTAAATTTGATTATAGTTGACTTTGGTCAACACTTTTAGTAAACGGATCCGGATCTGTATTTCGACAATCCCGGTAGGTCCGTAGTAAAATATAGGACTCGGGCGTATGCCCGGAAATGAATTCCGAGGTCCCAAGCCTTAGAAATCAATTTTTGAAAGAAATTGTTTTGCTGAAATGTTTATGATCTATAGAAAAGAAATAATGTTTGAAATCATTGGTATCGGGCTCGTATTTTGGTTCCGGAGTCCGGTACAGGTTTTTTATGATGTTTAAAGGTTAACTGTGAAATTTGGTTAAAAATGAGGTTCGTTTGACGTGATTCGGACATCCGGTTGAAAAGTTATGAACTATAAGAGTTCTTGATGAAAATGATAAGTTTTGAGGTTTAATTCATAGTTTTACATGTTATTTTCATGATATGATCGCACGAGCAAGTCCGTTTGATATTTTTAGACTTGTGTGCATGTTTTGTTTAGAGCCCCGAGGGCTCGGGTGAGTTTCGGAAAAGCCAGGGGAAGTTCGCATGACCCAGTCGCGAACGCATAGTGAGAATAGTTGGGGGATCGTTTTTGCTCTATGCGAACGCGGTTGGGCCCCACGAACGCATAGAGTTATTTTGGCCGGGAGGGGGGGGGAGTTGCCTGGCTTTCCTCTATGCGAACGCATGCTCTAGGACGTGAACACATAGGCCTTGGTCCAGGACCCTGCGCGAACGCGGCCAGTGTGCTGCGAACGCAAAGGCCTACTGCCCAGGCCTATTTAAACAATTTAAAAATGGGCAGAACCCTTTCTTCTTCATATTTTCGAACCCCACAGCCCTAGGAACGATTTCTTCACCAATATCATCCCCAAGTCATAGGTAATCAATTCTAAACTTCACTCTTTCAATTCCTTATTGTTTTTCATCACTTTTAAAGAAAAAACTAAGAATTTTCATGGTGAAAATTGAGGGTTTGGGTAGAATTAGGGAATTTTGTAAAAATCAAATTTTTACATCAAATTAAGGTCGGATTTCAAAACTAATAGTATATTTGGGTTCGTGGGGTGAATGGATGAACGTAATTTGGTCCGAACCCCGAGTTTAGACCATGCTGGTCCGGGGTCGGGTTTTCACTTTTTTTGAGAAAACATAGAAAAAGTCATATGTTTCAATAAAGTTAATTCCTTTAGCATAAATTGATGATGTTGAGTTAATTATGATTAGATTCGAGCAAGTTAGAGGTGAATTCAAAAGGAAAAGCCGTAATTGAGCAGTGAGTGGCCTACGAAATTGAGGTAAGTGTTTGGTCTAACTTTGACTTGAGGGAATAGGAATCCCCACTTGTTTGCTATGTGAAATGCATGTGTGTGGTGTATAGGTGAGGTGACGAGTATCTATGAACCAAGAAATTGCCTGTTAAATATGATTCCTTTCTCGTTCCCAACTTAATTGATTCTTGTCTTAATTGTTCTATGCTCATTATTGTTTCTATGACTACTTGGCCTTGTTATTTTGTTGTTCAATATCGTTGTAGTTATTTTGGAAAGAGTATTGGTTGTTTTAGTTGGTTCCCTTGTGGTACAAAATGATTGAGCGATTTGACATTGTTTTTACGAGATATATATATACATATTTATGTTCTTGTTGGTTTCATGGTTGAGAGGATATTGATGAAGTTATGAGAAAAATACAGTTTCTTATTTATAATTGTTGAGACAAAAATATTGTGAAAGGCTTGGCCTAAATTGTGAAATTTATGAATAAATTGATATGAGATGTCTGGTGGGAGCGGGTTGCACGCCGCAACAAGGAGTGATAAGGGTGGACAGGTTGGATCGGGTTGCACGCCGTAACAGGAGTAATAAGGGTGATATATTTAGGGAGGAGCAATAAGGGTGGATAGGTGGGAGCGGGTTGCACGCCGCAACAAGGAGCTGTTGTCTCGGGATAAAAAAATATTGTGAGATTATTTATAATTGTTGAGAAAAAAATATTGTGAAAGGCTTGGCCTAAATTGTGAAATTTATGAATAAATTGATATGAGATGTCTGGTGGGAGCGGGTTGCACGCCGCAACAAGGAGTGATAAGGGTGGACAGGTTGGATCGGGTTGCACGCCGTAACATGAGTAATAAGGGTGATATATTTAGGGAGGAGCAATAAGGGTGGACAGGTGGGAGCGGGTTGCACTCCGCAACGTTCGCAGATCCCGAGAGGATTAAAAAAAATATAAACAATTAACTATACCGAGCCACGAACTAATTTTTATATTGTGAATTATTCATTTAAAGTCATTAGATTAAGTATTAATTGAAAATTATTTTATCCTGTTTAAATGATTAATTAAAGGAAATAGTTAAGCGAACTCTAAGATTAGCTTGCCTAGAAAGTGTGGTGTTAGGCGTCATCACGACCCCTAAGGTTGGGAATTTGGGTCGTGACAAGTTGGTATCAGAGCACTAGGTTGCTTAGGTCTCACAATTCACGAACAAGCTTAGTAGAGTCTGAAGGATCGGTACGGAGACGTCTGTACTTATCTTTCGAAGGCTATTGAGTTAGGAAACAACTCCATTTTTATTTCTACTCTATCATGTGATTCTTGTATCCCAAATACTGATTAGATTCTTCTATTCTCTCGTAGATGGAGAGAACACGTGCTTCATATTCCGCTAACCAGTATTCCGGTCCTCTAGCAGCAACAGCTCCTACTAGGGGCAGAGGTCGAGGCAGGGGCAGGACTCAGCCCATTGCTCAGGCAGCAGCCCCAGCTGTGGAACCCCATATTGAGATTAATGAGGGGGTTCCGGCTCAGACTGTTCCAGCGGGACCAATTCAGGTTCCCGAGGGGTTTATTGCTACCCCGGTTCTTCAGGATGCTTTAGTACATTTAGTGGGCTTGATGGAGAGTGTGGCCCAGAAGGGCACATTCCCTGTTATAGCAACCGTATCTCAGGCTGGAGGCGGGGTCCAGACTCCTGCCACCCACACTCTAGTCCAGACTACTCCTCAGGTTCAGACCCCAATAACCAATCCCGTTGGGGTAATTCAGCCAGTTGCAACAGTGACGCCCGTTAATGGGGAAGCTATGTCTACCGATGCTTTATGGAGGTTGGACAGGTTCATTAAGTTATTTCATGTTCACTTCAGTGGTGCTACTTCAGAGGAACTTAGGAATATCTTGATAGTTGTCATGAGGTGTTGCGAAATATGGGTATTTTGGAGACCAATGGGGTTAACTTCGCTGCGTTTCAGATGACTGGTTCCGCCAAGAAATGGTGGAGGGACTTTCTGTTGACTAGACCGGTTGGATAGACTGCTCTGACTTGGGATCAGTTCTCTCATCTCTTTTTGGAGAAGTTCTTGCCTGTTACTACTCGAGAGGATAAGCATCGTCAGTTTGAGCGACTTCAGCAGGGCAGCATGACAGTGACCCAGTATGAGACTCATTTCGTGGATTTGGCTAGACATGCCATTCTTTTACTGCCCATAGAGAGGGAGAGGGTCAGACAGTTTATTGATGGCCTTGCTCAGCCCATCAGGTTGCAGATGGCCAAGGAGACAGGGACCTGAGATTTCTCTTCAGGATGCAGCTAATGTGGCTAGGAGAGTTGAGTCAGTTCTTGGAATGGGAGGCCAGGGGTCAGACAAGAGACCTCGCCATTCCGGTAGATTCAGCGGTGCCTCGTCTGGAGGCGGAGATACTCAGGGTAGAGGCCATTCTTCCAGGCCATTTAATTCAGCACTTCAGACGTCCCATGGTGCTTCAGGAGGTCATGGCTCTTACTTGCCTTATTCTGATCAGTCAACCCCAATCAGAGCACCTCCTCTTTAGAGTTATTATTGTGGTTAGCTGGTTCATTAGGGTCACAGAGATTTTGTCCAAAATTCTTGGGTAATCAGCCTCAGTACCAGAATTGTCGTGCCATAGTTCCGGCACCAGATGCAGAACCACCTGCCCAGCCAGCCAGGGGTAGGGGTCAGGTAGTCTGAGGTAGAGGTCAGAATGTTAGAGGTGGAGGTCAACATGCTAGAGGTGGAGGCCAGCCCGCTAGAGGTGGTGGCCAGCCCGTTATAGGTGGAGGACCACCTGTCAGGGGTCCTCCTGGTGATGCAGTTCAGGGTGGTGGGGCCCCGCCCCAACAATATGCATTTCCATCCAGGTCCGAGACAGAGTCCTCCGACGCTATTATTACAGGTATCGTTTCAGTGTGTGATAGAGCTGATTCAGTTTTGTTTGATCTGGGGTCTACTCACTCGTATGTTTCATCCTATTTTGCCTCGTATTTGAATGTGCCCCGTAGTTCCTTGAGTGTTCCTGTTTATGTGTCTACACTAGTGGGGGATGCTATCATGGTAGATCGAGTATACCGTTCGTGTGTGGTAGTCATAGAAAGTCTTGAAACTAGTGTGGATCTTTTACTTCTAGACATGGTTGATTTTGATGTTATATTGGGCATGGATTGGTTGTCGCCCTATTATGCCATCTTAGACTGTCACGCCAAGATAGTTACTTTAGCATTGCCGGGGTTGCCTCGATTCGAATGGAAAGGGACCCCTGGTCATTCTCCCAGTCGGGTAATTTGATATGCTAAGGCTCGCTGCATGGTGGAGAAAGGGTGTTTGGCTTATTTGGCTCATATTAGTGATTCCGATGCTGAGGTTTCTTCTATAGATTCAGTTCCTATCGTGCGTGAGTTTCCTGAGGTATTCCCTGCAGACCTGCCGGGTATGCCACCCGACAGGGATATTGATTTCTGTATTGATGTGGCTCCGGTAACTCAGCCCATTTCCATTCCTCCATATCAGATGGCCCCATCAGAATTGAAAGAACTAAAAGAACAGTTGCAAGACTTGCTAGATAAGGGTTTTATAAGACCCAGTGTCTCTCCTTGGGGTGCACCGGTTTTGTTTGTAAAGAAGAAAGATGAGTCGATGAGAATGTGTATAGATTACCGGCAGCTGAATAAAGTTACCATCAAGAATAAATATTCGTTGCCGAGAATTGATGACCTATTTGATCAGCTTCAGGGTGCTAGAGTATTTTCAAAAATTAATTTGAGGTCAGGCTATCATCAGCTGAAGATTTGGGCGTCCGATATTCCTAAGACAGCCTTTCGGACGAGGTATGGGAATTATGAATTTCTGGTTATGTCTTTTGGGCTGACTAATGCTCCAGCAGCCTTTATGGACTTAATGAATCGGGTTTTCAAGCCCCATCTGGACTCTTTCGTGATCGTGTTTATTGATGACATTCTTATATACTCCCGCAGTCGGGAAGAGCATGAGAAATATCTCCTTATAGCACTCCAGACTTTGAGAGATAATCAGTTGTATGCCAAGTTTTCTAAATGTGAGTTTTGGTTAGATTCAGTAGCCTTTTGGGTCATATTGTATCAGTTGAGGGTATTCAGGTTGATCCTAAGAATATAGAGGCAGTTAGGGACTGGCCTAGACCCATTACAGCTACAAAGATTAGGAGTTTCTTGGGTTTGGCGGGTTACTACTGTCGTTTTGTGGAGGGGTTCTCGTCCATAGCAACCCCAACGACTAAATTGACTCAGAAAGGTGACCCATTTAAATGTCCAGATGAGTGCGAGGCGATATTTCAGAAGCTCAAGACAGCCTTGACTTCAGCACCGACGTTGGTGTTACCATCAGATTCAGGTTCTTTCACGGTGTATTGTGATGCTTCCCTAGTTGGCCTTGGAGCAGTGTTGATGCAGGATGGTAGGGTGATTTTGTATGCGTCTCGACAGCTGAAAGTCCATGAGAAGAACTATCCCGTTAATAACTTAGAGTTGGCATCCATTGTTCATGCATTGAAAATTTGGAGGCACTATCTTTATGGCGTGTCGTGTGACGTTTTACTGACCATCATAGTCTCCAGTACTTATTCAAGCAGAAAGATCTAAATTTGAGGTAGCGGAGATGGTTAGATTTACTAAAAGATTATGATGTCACCATATTGTATCACCTAGGGAAGGCCAATGTGGTGGCCGATGCTTTGAGTAGAAATGCGGTGAGTATGGGCAGCCTTGTGTATACTCCAGTTGGTGAGAGACCGTTGGCTTCAGACATTCAGACATTGGCTAATCAGTTCGTGAGGTTGGATATTTCGCCCAGCAGTGTTCTAGCTTGTACAGTCGCTCGGTCTTCTCTAATTGACTGTATCCGAGAGCAACAGGATGACGACCCACATTTGGCGGTCCTTAGGGACAGTTCGGCACGGTGATGCCAAGCAGGTTACAATTGAAGATGATGGTGTTTTGAGGATGCATGGTCGTTTATGTGTGCCTAATGTTGATGGCCTTCGTGAGTTGATCCTTGAGAAGGCTCACAGTTCTAAGTATTCGATTCATCCAGGTGCAGCCAAAATGTACCAAGACTTAAGGCAACATTATTGGTGGAGAAGAATGAAGAAGGACATTGTTGCGTATGTGGCTCGTTGCTTAAATTGTCAGCAGGTAAAGTATGAGAATCAGAGACCTGATGGTTTGCTTTAGCAGATAGATATTCCTGAGTAAAAGTGGGAGCGTATCACTATGGACTTCGTTGTTGGGCTCCCACAGAAGCCCAACAGACTCAGAGGAAATTTGACGCAGTTTGGGTTATTGTAGATAGGCTGACTAAATCAGCACATTTCATTCCTGTGGCAAGTACTTATACTTCAGAGCGGTTGGTTGAGTTATATATCTGGGAGATTGTTCGCCTTCATGGTGTGCCTGTGTCTATCATTTCTAGTCGGGGTACACAGTTTACTTCGCACTTTTAGAGGGCAGTTCAGCATGAGTTGGGTACCCGAGTGGAGTTGAGTACAACATTTCACCCTCAGACTGACGGGCAGTCTGAGCGTACCATTCAGATATTGGAGGATATGCTCTGCACTTCTGTTATTGACTTTGGAGGTTCGTGGGATCAGTTCTTGCCATTAGCGGAGTTTGCTTATAATAATAGTTATCAGTCGAGCATTCAGATGGCTCCTTATGAGGCATTATATGGTAGACGGTGCAGATCGCCAGTTGGATGGTTTGAGCCAGGAGAGGCTCGGTTGTTGGGTACAGACTTAGTTCAGGAGGCCTTAGATAAGGTCAAGATTATTCAAGAGAGGCTTCGTGCAGCTCAGTCTAGGCAAAAAAGTTATGCCGATCGTAAGGTTCGTGATGTGGCATTCATGGTTGGAGAGAGAGTATTGCTTCGTGTGTCACCCATGAATGGTGTTATCAGACTTGGGAAGAAGGGTAAGTTGAGCCCTAGGTATATTGAGCCATTTGAGATTCTTAATAGCGTGGGGGAGGTAGCTTATAGACTTGCATTGCCTCCAGGGTTATCCTTAGTTCATCCGGTATTCCACGTGTCTATGCTCCGGAAATATCATGGTGACCCGTCCCACGTGTAAGATTTCAGCTCTGTCCAATTGGACAAAGACTTGACTTATGAGGAGGAGCCGGTAGCCATTTTAGACTGGCAGGTTCGTCAGTTGAGATCTAAGAGTTATCCTTCAGTTCGAGTGCAGTGGAGAGGCCAGCCCGTTGAGGCAGCTACTTGGGAGTCCGAGTCGGACATGCAGAGTAGATATTCACACTTGTTTTCCAATTCAGGTAATTTTCTATGTCCGTTCGAGGATGAACGTTTGTTTTATAGGTGGAGATTGTGATGACCCAAGGGGTCATTTTATAAATTTAGACTCTGTTCTATGCTTAATAGCCATAAAACGACAAATTTTAAATACCTCGATTTGCATGCGCAGTCCGGGCGTGAAACCGGAAAGCTTTTATGTGAAAATATGAGAAATAGTGATTTCTAGAATTTAAATTTGATTATAATTGACTTTGGTCAACACTTTGAGTAAATGGACCCGGATCTGTGTTTCGACGATCCCGGGAAGTCCGCGGTAAAATATAGGACTCGGGCGTATGTCCGGAAATAAATTCCGAGGTCCCAAGCCTTAGAAATTAATTTTTGAAAGAAATTGTTTTGCTGAAATGTTTATGAATTATAGAAAAGAAATAATGTTTGAAATCATTGGTATCGAGCCTGTATTTTGGTTCCGGAGCCCGGTACAGGTTTTTTATGATGTTTAAAGGTTAACTAAAAATTTGGTGAAAAATGGAGTTCGTTTGACGTGATTCGGACATCTGGTTGAAAAGTTATGAACTTTAGGAGTTCTTGATGAAAATGATGAGTTTTGAGGTTTAATTCATAGTTTTACATGTTATTTTCATGATTTGATCGCATGAGCAAGTCCGTATGATGTTTTTAGACTTGCGTGCATGTTTTGTTTAGAGCCCCGAGGGCTCGGGTGAGTTTCGGATAGGCCACGGAAAGTTTTTGCACTTAAAGGTTCTGCTGGTTTTGCTGCATCTGGTGTGCCATTTTTTTGGTCATTGCATTCGCATGACCCAGTCGCGAACGCATAGTGAGAATAGGTGGGGGTCGTTTTTGCTCTATGCGAACACGGTTGGGCCCCGTGAACGCATAGAGTTATTTGGGTCGGGGGGAGCTGTCTGGATTTCCTCTATGTGAATGCAGGCTCTAAGACGCGAACGCATAGGCCTTGGTCCAGGACCCTACGCGAACGCGGCCAGTGTTCTGCGAACGCAAAGGCCTACTGCCCAGGCCTATTTAAACAATTTAAAAACGGGCAGAACCCTTTCTTCTTCATATTTTCGAACCCCACAACCTTAGGAACCGTTTGCTTCACCAATATCATCCCCAAGTCATAGGTAATCAATTCTAAACTTCACTCTTGCAATTCCTTATTGTTTTTCATCACTTTAAAAGCAAAAACTAAGAATTTTCATGGTGAAAATTGAGAGCTTGAGTAAAATTAGGAAATTTTGTAAAAATCGAATTTTTACATCAAATTAAGGTCAGATTTCAAAAATAATAGTATATTTGGGTGAATGGGTGAACATAATTTGGTCCGAACTTCGAGTTTAGACCATGCGGGCCCGAGGTCGGGTTTTCACTTTTTTTTAGAAAACTTAGGAAAAGTCATATTTTTCAATAAAGTTAGTTCCTTTAGCATAAATTGATGATATTGAATTAATTATGATTTGATTCGAGCAAGTTAGAGGTGAATTCAAAAGGAAAAGCCGTAATTGAGCAATGAGTGGCCTACGAAATTGAGGTAAGTGTTTGGTCTAACTTTGAGTTGAGGGGATAGGAATCCCCACTTGTTTGCTATGTGAAATGCATGTGTGTGGTGTATAGGTGAGGTGACGAGTATCTATGCACCACCAAATTTCCTGTTAAACATGATCCCTTTCCCATTCCCAACTTAATTGATTCTTGTCTTAATTGTTCTATGTTCATTATTGTTTCTATCACTACTTGGCCTTGTTATTTTGTTGTTAAATATTGTTGTGGTTATTTTGGAAAGAGTATTGGTTGTTTTAGCTAGTTCCCTTGTGGTACAAAACGGTTGAGCGGTTTGGCATTGTTTTTACGAGATATATATACATATTTATGTTCTTGTTGGTTTCATGGTTGAGAGGATATTGCTGAAGTTATGAGAAAAATACAGTTTCTTATTTATAATTGTTGAGACAAAAATATTGTGAAAGGCTTGGCCTAAACAACAACAAACCCAGTTTGATCCAAACATGTGGGGTCTGGGGAGGGTAGTCTGTACACAGAAAGGGTTGTTTTCAATAGATCCTCGACTCAGAAAGGGTAAGAAGAAGGAGGAAAAAAAAGAAGATAAAAAAAAAACTGTATCCAATAATAGCAACACGGAATACAATACCTGAGGCGAACAAAACCACATACCATAATAAAAATCAAAGAATATGAAATGAAATCCATGCTACTAAGCCTATCATTGAGCACTATAAACTACCTACTAACCCTCTACCTTAATCCTCGGCCTCCACACCCTCCTATCAAGTGTCATGTCCTCAGTGAGCTGAAGCAGTGCCATGTCCTGCCTAATCACTTCTCCCCAGTACTTCTTAGGCCTACCTCGACCCCTTCTCAAACTCTCCATGGCCAATCTCTCACACCTCCTGACAGGGGCATCAATGCTTCTTCTCCTAACATGTCCGAACCATCTTAGCCGCGACTCCCGTATCTTGTCCTCCACGGGGGCTACTCCCACTCTGTCCCGGATAGCTTCATTCTTAATTCTATCTCGCCTGGTACACCCACACATCCATCTCAACATTCTCATCTCTGCTACTCTCATATTCTGCACGTGGGAGTTCTTGACTGGCCAACACTCAGCCCCATACAACATAGCGGGTCGAACGACCACTCGATAAAACTGGCCCTTAAGTCCTAACGGCACCTTCTTATCACATAGAACACTGGAAGCGAGCCTCTACTTCATCCACCCCACTCCGATGCGATGTGTGACATCTTCGTCAATCTCCTCGTTACCCTGGATAATAGACCCGAGATACTTAAAACTCTCTCTCTTGGGGATAACTTGAGCATCAAGCTTAACCTCTACGTCTGCATCATTGGTCTCACTGAATTTGCACTCCAAGTATTCTATCTTGGTTTTACTCAGTCTGAAACCCTTAGACTCTAAGGTCTGTCTCCAAACCTCCGACCTCGCGTTAACTCCGCTACGCGCCTCGTCAATCAACACTATATTATCGGCAAATAACATGCACCAAGGCACCTCTCCTTGGATGTGACGCGACAGTACATCCATCGCCAAGGCAAACAAAAATGGGCTAAGAGCCGATCCCTGGTGCAACCCCATCACCACAGGGAAAAGGTCCGAGTCACCACCTACAGTCCTTACCCGAGTCTTAGCATCATCATACATATCCTTAATCACCCTAATGTACACTATCGGAATTCGGCTAACCTCCAAACACCTCCACAGTACCTCCCTCGGAACTTTATCGTATGCCTTCTCAAGGTCAATAAACACCATATGTAAATCCTTCTTCCTTTCCCTGTACTGCTCCACTAATCTCCTTACCAAATGAATAGCTTCCGTAGTTGAACGCCCCGGCATGAATCCAAACTGATTCTCGGAAATAGACACGCACTTCCTCACCCTGGCCTCCATCACTCTCTCCCAAACTTTCATAGTGTGACTCAATAACTTGATACCTCTATAATTGTTGCAATTTTGGATATCACCCTTGTTCTGGTAAATCGGAACCATCGTACTCCACCTCCATTCTTCGGGCATTTTCTTTGCCTTAAAAATAACCTTAAACAACCTAGTGAGCCACTCCAAACCTGCTCGCCCCGCGCTCTTCCAGAATTCCACCGGGGTTTCGTCTGGCCCCGTTGCTCTGCCCCTGCACATCCTACGCATCGCTCCTTCCACCTCCTCTACCGTAATCCCCCTACAATACCCAAAATCCTGCCGGCTCTCGGAGTGCTCCAACTCACCCAGCACAATGCATCTATCCACCTCCTCATTCAACAGTTTATGGAAGTATGTCTGCCATCTTCTCATAATGAGTGCCTCGTCCATCAACACTTTACCATCCTCGTCCTTTATGCACTTGACTTGGTCTAAGTCACGGGCTTTCCTCTCCCTCACCTTGGCAAATCGGAACAACCTATTGTCCCCACCTTTGCCCTCGAGCTCCTCGTACAAACAAGCAAATGCTGCAATCTTAGCCGTCGTAACAGCTAACTTTGCCTCTTTCTTTGTGAAAGGCTTGGCCTAAATTGTAAATTTATGAATAAATTGATTTGATATGTCTGGTGGGAGCGGGCTCCACGCTGCAACAGGAGTAATAAAGGTGATATATTTAGGGAGGAGCAATAAGGGTGGACAGGTGGGAGCGGGTTGCACGCCGCAACAAGGAGCAATAAGGGAGGACATTTATATTTTTACTGAATTTCAAAGAAGATAAAGATTTGAAAAGCTTAAATATTTATTTTTACTATTTTTCATATTTTCGGCACTACTTTTATTTAAAGTTAAAGTTTGGAAACTTCGAAATTATTTGAGAAGTGGTTATAGATGAGGCCTCGAAAAAGGCGTCTGAGTTACTTTATTGTTGTTGCAGTACTTAATTATTCGTTTAGATTTTCCATCTTGATTTATATATTATTGTCACAGGTTAAATTGCTAAAGCCCCGTCGTAGCCTCGTCACTACTTCGTCGAGGTTAGGCTCGGCACTTACTCAGTACATGGGGTCGGTTGTACTGATACTACACTCTGCACTCTTTTGTGCAGATCCAGGTACCGGCCAACTGTAGAGATATTTAGAGCGGCTATTCATTTATTCGGAGACATGAGTTATATCTGCCGGCGTTCGCAGATCCCGAGAGTCTTCTCCTATTTTCATAAACGCTATTTTATTATATTCAGAGCAGTTACATTTTTTTTTAGCCAAGTATTTGTAGTATTCTTTAATAGTTCGTTAATTGTGACACTAGACTCTGGGGTAGTTTTTAGATTTATCTATATAATTAGTTCGTGGATCGGTGTAGTTAATTTTTTATATGTTTTTTTATTGTGAATTATTTATTTAAAGTCATTAGATTAAGTATTAATTTAAAATTGTTTTATCCTGTTTAAATGATTAATTAAAGGAAATAGTTATGCGAACTCTAACATTGGCTTGCCTAGCAAGTGTGGCTTTAGGCGCCATCATGACCCCTAAGGTTGGGAATTTGGGTCGTGACATCTGCATACCAAGTGTGGTAAGACAGAAGAATACCCTTTGCTGCCATCCTTTGAAGTTGGCTCCAGAAAATTTCTCCGGTTTTTCTGCCAGTGGAACAACAGTCCGGCTTGATGAGGCTATCGTTGTTGCCGCAACAGTCACAGAAGAATTTTCGTTATCAATTGCCATTTCTCACTGTCAACAACAGAAGAGTTCAATCAATGGCAAAACCAGTACAGTAAACAATACTGTAATTAACAATAAACAATATGCATAATAAATAAAAATCGAAGTTTTTATATACTGTTTTACAGAAAACGATGAATTTTTTATGTTCTTCAAATCATTTTCTGAATTTCAAATCTCTGATAAAGTTTTTATATCTTCAAATCAGAATAATAAAATTCAGAAGGAGTAGAAAACCACACAGTTTTAATTTCCAAAAAACAGAATACAGAATATAATAAAAAATAATTTACTTAAGATTGTTATCAATCTGTATTGCTGTACAATAAATAAAATAGTAAACTTTCTGAAAATATATAAACAGAAAAGTTAGTAGCTAGAACGTCAATTCTCTTCTGAAAACAGTATAGGAATAAACCGAGCCCACTGAACACACAGTGTGTCCTTAAGGAAATTATTCCCTCAAGTACCCGAGGTTTTGAAATATATCCTCCCAGGATATAACTATTTAACTCACCAGCGTATCGGTACCAAAAACTCTGGTGATCGGCGAACCATTCGATGGTCGTAACACACATTGGAATATTTTGTGCAGAAGAAGAAGATCAGAAAATGTAGTAAGTAAAGATTCTGGGATTCAAGGCATATTTATAGCCAATTTCGTATTGTTTCTGAAAAGGTTTTGCAACCTTTCAGAACAGCCATAATTGTTGGAAAAGTGTGAATATTGCGGGAAAATTAAAAACGGATTTAAAATAATCCGGGAAAGAAAAACGGACCAGACCAGACCGGGTCGCGGGTCATGGGTTATTCCGGATTGAATTTTCGTTAATTATTAAATTAATTAATTAAATAATTTGAAAGGAATTTTATCCAAAAAGATGAATCAATTAATCGATCTTTGACTAAATCCGAAGCCGAAGCCGAGCCGAGCGAGCGACGACGACGACGACGACGCGAGGCTTGCCCTCTTCTCAACTCTTTATGATCTAGAAGAACAGCTTCTCTATATATACACATAGATTTTCTTTTCTTCTTCCAATGAGGGACAAAGTGCACTAATTCAAAATTTCACTTCCCTCCATTTCTTTTCCCACTTTTCATTCCCTCTCTTTAAGATACACCAAGCTTAAAATTAAGCTACACTAAGCTTAAAAACCAACAATCCCCCACATGAATGGGGAATGACTGTGAAGTAAAGGAATGCACGGACGTGTGTGTGTTTTACATGCAAGAATTAATTGCATCTGGATAAGTAGGTTTCCCTTTGAACTTTCTGTAGTGAACTTATATCGGATATACTCGGTCAATCAGTAGATTTGATATCTTTGAACCGTGCAGCTTTGTTGTATACCTAAACAACATAAGCCACACAATCAATCCTTAACCATCTATGGTTCTCACGGTTGTGTTCGTTTCAGCCATGAACACCGCCTGGTTTCATGAGTGCTTAGAGAATGGGCCTTTACTTTCATTCCCCTTGAAGCGGCTTACACTTCACATTCACATAGGTGATTCCGAAAAGGGTAATCCTAAAGACACACTATCTGGTCATATCCTTCCAGACTTAGCAAATCATTAAAAAGCTTTAAGCTTTATTGACTTATCAAAAAGCCTTAATGCTTTACCTTGATTTCTGAACATTGTCTTCATCACGAGAATGGGTTGAGTTATTTGACAATGTTGAACCGTCATTCATGACTTTGTTTGATCTCTTTGAACTTAGCTCTTGGGATCTCCAGTCTGCTAGGTAGAGTTACCGCCATGATGACTTGTCCTAGGCCTTAACCCCATTCCCTTTGATGATCTTTCAACTGTCTCTCTAGATAGGCCTTTTGTAAGTGGATCTGACACGTTATCTCTTGACTTTACGTAGTCAATTGTGGTAACACCACTAGAGGGTAGTTGTCTAACAGTATTATGTCTCCGTCGTATATGACGAAATTTTTCGTTATACATAATGCTCCCTGCCCTACCTATTGCCGCTTGACTATCACAATGTATACAAATAGGTGCCAAAGGTTTGGGCCAAAATGGAATATCTTCCAAGAAATTTCGGAGCCATTCAGCTTCTTCACCGGCCTTATCTAAAGCTATGAATTCAGATTCCATTGTAGAACGGGCGATGCACGTTTGTTTGGATGATTTCCAAGACACTGCTCCACCCCCAATTGTGAAAACATATCCACTCGTGGATTTAACTTCAGATGATCCGGTGATCCAATTTGCATCACTATATCCCTCGATCATGGAGGGATATTTTTCATAATGTCAAGCATAGTTTTGGGTATGTTTCAGATACCCCAAAACTCGTTTCATTGACATCCAATGTATTTGATTGGGATTACTTGAAAATCGACTCAGTTTGCTAATAGCACATGCTATATCTGGTCGCGTACAATTCATTATATACATCAAACTTCCCAATACTCTTGCATAGTCCAGTTGTGAGTAACTTTCACCTTCATTCTTTTGAAGTGCATAACTGACGTCAATTGGAGTCTTGGAAATTTTGAAATCCAAATACTCGAACTTGTCAAGTACCTTTTCAATGTAGTGAGACTGTGATAATGCTAGACCTTGTGGAGTCTTGTGAATTCTGATTCCTAAGATCACATCAGCAACTCCTAAGTCTTTCATATCGAATTTTCTAGCCAACATGCGCTTTGTAGCATTTATATCTGACATGCTTTTGCTCATTATCAACATGTCATCAACATATAAACAAACAATGACTTCATGACCCGGAGTGTTTTTAATGTAAACACATTTGTCGCACTCGTTGATTTTAAACCCACTTGCCAACATTGTTTGATCAAATTTGGCATGCCATTGTTTGGGTGCTTGTTTAAGTCCATAAAGTGACTTAACAAGTATGCACACTTTCTTTTATTTATCAGGAACCACAAAACCCTCAGGTTGTTCCATGTAAATCTCTTCCTCCAATTCTCCATTTAAGAAAGTTGTTTTAACATTGTCACTACCCGAAATCCCACCTTAGAAATATTCTAATGAAACAAATATAATGCCAGAAATGTAATTAATGGCACGACATCACCCTTCGTGCTTTTACTCTCTTCCTCACAATGCAATGTACGATGTAAGATAACATGAATCATGGCACGGCATCACCCTTCGTGCGTTTACTCTCTTCCTCACGATGCAATGTATCATGTATGACAATGTAATCATGGCACGACATCAGCCTTCGTGCTTTTAAATATAAATCATGGCACGGCATCACCCTTCATGCTTTTAAATATAAATCATGGCACGGCATCACCCTTCGTGCTTTTACTTGCTTCCTCACTATGAAATATATGATGTAATCAATGTAAATCATCGCACGGCATCACCCTTTGTGCTTTTACTCTCTTCCTCACTATGCAATATATAATGTAATCAAGGTAAATCATGGCATGGCATCACCCTTCGTGCTTTTACTCTCTTCCTCACTATGCAATATATAATGTAATCAAGGTAAATCATGGCATGGCATCACCCTTCGTGCTTTTACTCTCTTCCTCACTACGCAATATATGATGTAATCAATGTAAATCATGGCACGGCATCACCCTTCGTGCTTTACACTCTTCCTCACCAATGCAATGACAATTATCAAAATGGCAAGGAATGAAGCATAGTGGAATCACAAATCATGGTCACCCGGCAAGGGGAAAATATCAGTCATTATCCTAACAAATTGCCTGGCAAGGGTCTCAGCTATAACCAACCTTTTCAAGTACATCCTTTACAGTTGGGTCTTCAATAGAACCATTACATCACAAGTTCATCAACGAGGGTTTTCAACAACAATCAACTTCCAAGTAGAGACAAATTCATAATACAATGGATATGGAAGTAAGAACAAGAATTTCATCAAAAATGGACTCACACGCATGCTTTACACACAATGCATAGGTACTCTTCACCTCACCTATGCATTGAACATGATAAGCACTTAGCACTTAGCATACAATACCTATTCCCTCACCAAAGTTAGGCAAGACACTTACCTCGGGTCCAAAAATAGCAATCAAGCCTCTAACACCGCCTTTCCTTTTGAATTCAACTCCGGAACAACAATATCTAGACATAATTAACTTAAGTATATCAATAATGACTCAATAAATCGATCCCATAGCCTAATTATCCATTTCCTAGCATTCTTCCAAAAATACCAAAATTCGACCCCGAGCCTGCTTGGTCCAAACACGAGGCTCGGACCAAAACCCGATCACCCATACCCCCACGAGTTCAAATATATTATTTGTTTTGAAATATGACCCCAAATTGAGGTTGAATTAACCAAAATCCCATAAGCCCTAACTCTACCCAAAACCCCTAATTTCTACTTTGATTTTAGGATTTTAGGCCTAGATTCTAGTGATTAGGGAAGGAAAGTGGAAGAAATTGGTGTTAGGAACACTTACACAAATGGCTATGGAGGAGAAAATGGCTTGGAGGTCTTCAATGTGGGTTGGAGAAGAAGAAAATGGTGAAGAATGAGAAGAATCCCGTAACAAGTGTTCTGTTTTAGACATATTAAATAACTGGGCGAAAATGCTCTCTGCGATCGCAGAAGAGGGGCTGCGATCGCAGAGGAAGAGCTGGCTGACACTATGCGATCGCAGGGAAGGTAACGCGATCACAGAGCTATGGAGTCCCACCTTATGCGATCGCAGAACAAAGGTCGCGACCGCACTGACCAATCTACCTCCAGGCCCCCGACCTACCTAGTACACTATGCGGTCGCGAAGTAGACATTGCGATCGCGTAGAGCATCAATGACCCCTCCCAGCCCAGTACTATGCGATTGCGGCTAGGCTTATACGATCGCATAGAGACACACACCAGACACCAGAAAATCAACAAAACACCAGATTTTCCATGTTTTTACACCCCGTTAACTACCCGAAACTCACCCGAGCCCTCGGGGTTCAAAACCAAAAACACACAGGACTCCCAAATCATCCTACGGACTTATTCATGTATTTAAATCACCAAAACATCATCATAACAAGGAATTAAACTCCAAAATTCATAGAATTTTCATTAAACTTCATAAAGCTCAAATATTCCAATTTCGATCCGAAACACGTCAAATTAAGTTCGTTTTATACCAAATTTTACAGATAACTCACATAACACATATTAAACCTGTTCCGGGCTCCGGAACCATAATACAGGCCCGGTAACACAGTTTTCGCATTAATTATCATTTTCAAAAACCTTAGTTAATTTCAGAAAACAATTTTCTTTAAAAATTCATTTCTCGGGATTGGGACCTCGGAATTTTATTCCGGGCATACACCCGAGTCCCATATTTTCCCACGGACCCTCCGGGATCGTCAAATCTCGGGTCTGGGTTCGTTTACCAAAAATATTGACCAATGTCAACTTTAATCAATTAATTATTATAAAATCATCTTTTCATCTAGTTTTCACATCAAAGCTTCCCGGCTACATGCCCGGGCTGTGCACGCGTATCGAGGTGAGATTATGGAGGCTTTCGGCGCCTCGAAACACAGGTTTAGATAAATTAACATAGGACGACCTTTTGGGTCATCACAATCTCCACCTCTAAAACGACTGCTCGTCCTCGAACGGACATAGAAAGGTACCTGAGTCTGAGAAAAGATGGGGATAACGGCCCCTCATATCGGACTCGGACTCGCAAGTCGCTGCCTCGGCAGGATGACCTCTCCATTGAACACGAACCGAAGGATAACTCTTCGATCTCAACTGACGAACCTGCCTAGCTAGTATGGCTACCGGCTCCTCCTCATAAGTCAAATCCTTGTCCACTTGGACACTGCTAAAGTCAAGAACATGAGATGGATCTGCAATTTACCTCCGGAGCATAGATACATGAAACACTGGATGCACGGCTGATAAATGCGTTGGCAAGGAAAGTCTGTAGGCCACCTCTCCTACCTTGTCCAAAATCTCAAATGGACCAATGTACCTAGGGCTCAACTTTCCCTTCTTTCCGAATCTCATCACGCCCTTCATAGGCAACACTCGAAGAAACACCTGGTCTCCTATCATGAAATCCAAATCTCGAACTCTGCGATCCACATAACTCTTTTTCCTGGACTGAGCTGTACGTAGTCTATCCTGAATGATCTTCATCTTGTCCAAGGAATCCTGGACTAACTCAGAACCCAACAATCTAGCCTCTCCCGGCTCAAACCATCCGACCGGAGACCGACACCGCCTACCATACAACGCCTCATACGGAGCCATCTGAATGCTCGACTGATAGCTGTTGTCGTAGGCAAACTCTGCTAAAGGTAAGAACTGATCCCATGATCCACCAAAGTCAATGGCACAAGCTCGCAACATATCCTCCAAAATCTAAATGGTACGGTCGGACTGTCCGTCCGTCTGAGGATGAAATGTTGCGCTCAACTCAATCTGTGTGCCCAACTCTCGCTGAAATACTCTCCAGAAATGGGAGGTAAACTGGGTACCTCGGTCTGATATAATGGATATGGGCACACCATGCAATCTAACAATCTCCCTCATATAGGTCTTTGCCAACTTCTCAGCTGAATACGAAACCGACACAGGAATGAAATGTGCTGACTTGGTCTGCCTATCCACAACAATCCATACTGCATCAACCATCCTCTGAGACCGTGGAAGCCCATCTACAAAATCCATCGTGATATGCTCCTACTTCCACTCGAGAAGCTGAATATGTTGCATCTAACCACCGGGTCTCTGGTGCTCATACTTAACCTGCTAACAATTCAAGCACCGAGCTACATAAGCTACAATATCCTTCTTCATTCTACGCCACCAATAATGCTGCCGCAAGTCCTGGTACATCTTTGCGGTGCCCGGAGGAATGGAATACCGGGAACTATTGGCTTCCTGCAATATCAACTCACGAATGCCATCAACATCAGGCACACAAATACGACCCTGCATCCTCAAAACTCCCTCATCACTAACCGTAACCTGCTTGGCATCTCCGTGCCTGACTCTATATCTAAGAATGCATAAATGGCGATCATCATACTTCCTGGCCCGAATACGGCCATACAATGAAGAACGGGCTACGGTATGTGCCAAAACACTGCCAGTCTCAGAAACCTCCAATCTCACAATTCGGTTGGCTAAAGCTTGAACATCCAAATCAAGAGGTTGCTCTCCGACTGATAAATAAGCAAGACTACCCATACTAGCTAACTTCCGGCTCAAAGCATCGGCCACCACATTGGCCTTCCCCGGATGATAAAGAATGGTAATATCATAATCCTTCAGCAACTCTAACCATCTCCTCTGCCTCATGTTCAACTCCTTCTGTTTGAACAGATACTGCAAGCTCTTATGATCCGTGAACACCTCACATGGCACACCATACAAATAATGCCTCCAAATCTTCAATGTATGTACAATAGCTGCTAACTCCAAGTCATGAACTAGATAGATCGTCTCATGAACCTTCAACTGACGAGAAGCATAGGCTATAACCTTGTCATCCTGCATCAACACTACGCCAAGCCCAACTCGTGAAGCATCACAATACACGGTATACGGTCCTGAACCTGTGGGCAAAACTAACACTGGTGCCGTGGTCAAGGCTGTCTTGAGCTTCTGAAAGCTCACCTCACACTCATCTGACCACCTGAACTGGGCACTCTTCTGAGTCAACCTAGTCATCGGGCCGCAATGGATGAAAAGCCCATAAACCGGCGATAATAACCTGCTAAGCCTAGGAAACTCCGGATCTCTGTGGTTGAGGTGGATCTAGGCCAATCTCTGACTGCTGAAATCTTCTTGGGATCCAAATGAACACCCTCTGACGATACCACATGGCCTAAATTCAACTGAACTCAACCAGGACTCACACATGGAAAATTTTGCATACAACTGACTATCCCTCAAAGTTTGGAGAACAACTCGAAGATGCTGCTCATGCTCCTCTTGACTACGGGAATAAATCAAGATATCATCTATAAACACAATCACGAACGAGTCCAAATAAGGCCTGAATACTCGGTGCATCAACTCCATAAAAGCAGTGGGGGCATTTTTCAACCCAAACGACATAACCAAAAACTCATAATGCCCGTAACGAGTGCAAAAAGCCGTCTTAGGAACATCAGACGCCCTGATCCTCAGCTGAAGGTAACCAGATCTCAAGTCTATCTTAGAGAACCACTGAAGCACCCTGAAGCTGATCAAATAAGTCATCAATCCTTGGAAAAGGATACTTGTTCTTGATAGTAACCTTATTCAACTGCCGGTAGTCAATGCACATCCTCATTGAGCCATCTTTATTCTTCACGAACAACACTGGAGCACCCCAAGGAGAAACACTAGGCCTGATGAAGCCTTTATCCAACAAATCCTGTAACTGATCCTCCAATTCCTTCACAATACTGATAACGAGATACGATGCTTGAAGACTTCGTAATTACCCAAAAATGACGTGCCTTATCTAACGCCACCTGGGCGGGCACCTACCTTGAAGGTTAGGGCTCCATAATTATAGCACGAATTTGGCAAATTACGCACAGATAGTTAATTAGTTTATTTATCTATTAATATTAATATTATTATTACCCTTATTTTGTACATAATTAATAAGTTTAACAAGCATGACTCCCTACCAGTACTAAAGTCAAAAAAAAGAAACAAAACTTAGTTCACAAGGAAGAATTTAAACACAAGAATTTCCATCACAAGGATCTCATCTTGACATAACTTTCACCGCGGCTCGAGGCCCGATCTAAATATACCAAATCATATTAACATGCGAGGATCTCGTCCTCAATTCTGAATCACAAGTAATACGCATATCGCCAATCGAAACATTCCATTTCCTTCATTTAAATATTTTTCGTTAAGCAAAATTTCAACACGTAATGGTAAACACAGTTAACCCCATAGAATTTCTCAATACAAGTATTCACATAAGTAGATTTTTGAGTTACGAAGCTCAACCGAAAGAGGAGCATATTAGAAGAATTTTATTAGATAAGCATAACCGAATTAAGTTCAGAAAATCATCACTTTATAATAATTAGAAATTGTCCTTTTTAATGAAACCATTTAATGTAACGACCTTATCCACACCATAGAAAATATATCAACAGACTGGGTCTCCACCTCTAGGAATCTAACCTCCACTTTCTACCCGACTCCTTTTTCCCTAGGTTGTCATGTAGTTAAGTTGTAGCTACAATGGGGCACGTAGCCTGAGTGCTCTGATGAAATATGACTCTCCCAAGCCTAGGGAAATTTCTACCACCAGCCGACATAAAGTATCAACCTGTCCTGAGTTCGTCCGAAATTTACAATCATTTTTTTGAGTCCTTTAATGAGTCTGGGGACTCGCCCTCTGGCTATACGAACCAACGTAGGAGTATGACTGGTTAACTTATCGAACCTGATGGCATATTCTGATACCATCGTATGACCTGACGCCACCGTGACTTCCACGCTGAGTAGACTTTTGTAGACTTCAAGTTGTTTGAATAACTCCTTTGGTACTGAAGTATATGTTTATTAAGGAGGTAGACATACCGAAATTCCCAGCTTTATCTCTTGCAAAAATTCCCGGCCTTATACATTCCAAACCAAAACCGATATGACACGCGGCCTCGCAATCTATTCCTTGACAGTGGACTTCCCCCACGTGGCACGAAGTCATAGGTCACAATACCTGATAATCCACGATGTTAAACTTCACAGCTCATATAAATCAACCCCGTTGCTTTACACTTATTCCCATGGTGTGCAATACTTCATGGAAGCGGTCCAGAAAATCATGTGGGTCTTCAAAAGATATACCACTGAAATGGAGTGGAACTTGTTGGGTAACTTGTCCAACCTCAATAAACGGACTAGTGCATCCTGCATAATGGATTAGCTATTAATCCTTCCGGAATCTGAACTAGTCCAACATGTACTGGCTGAGCTAGAACCTCCGCATCCAAATCCAATTGAGATTGTACAATAGGTGCTGGTGTTCGAGCTTTAGACTGTGCTCTGCTTCTGTCTCTAACCTTGATCGTAGCCGTCATTGGGGCTTCATCTCTTGTTCGGTCGTAGACGCTTCGCGTGCTGTCGAGATTAGTGATAGGACAAGAGTATGCAAGTTCAATCATCAATGATAGAATAAATTCGCACGATAGAGATGAAGAAATGTGGAGTTATTCCTAACTTTGCAGCCTCTGGGG